>VCRD01002922.1:52430-69125 GCA_006783055.1 Trinorchestia longiramus | reverse complement strand
CAAGTCCTACCCTCTCCAAGTCCTACCCTCTCCAAGTCCTACCCTCTCCAAGTCCTACCCTCTCCAAGTCCTACCCTCTCCAAGTCCTACCCTCTCCAAGTCCTACCCTCTCCAAGTCTACCTCAAACGAAAAAGAGCATGCCAGATGTTTTCAATACAGGGTGTTCAATAATTATCGTTACAACTTTTTTTGTCCACATTTATTAATTACATCAAATTATACAAATCAGACGAAAATAAACATGTTATTAAACCATTACTATTTCTGAATATCTATAATTTATTCAATATCTTTTCCAACAGCGTCGATAACCTGCTGCAAACGTTTGTAGAATGCTTGATATGAGTCACAAATGATTGTTTGGGGGATGTTTGCCCATCCCTCCCAGTTCCTCAGCTTCTCCCTGGTGGATTTTACCAATTTTGATGTTCGAGCTGTTCGAGGGCGACCTTGCCCTGGCCTATTAGCTACCTTCCCAGTCACTTTGAATCGCTCAAGTGTTCTCCAAACCAGTATTCTGTTCACATTTAGTGATTTGGCAATGTCCCTCGGTGACTTTCCTGACTTATGTAGCTCTACAATTGCTATTCTACTATTTAGATCTTTAGCCATTATCTGGTAAAAAGTATCTGGTAAAAGTTTAGATTGTATTTAAACACAAATAGAATAGTTGTAACGATAAATATTGAACACCCTATACAGGATATAAATAAATTTTGCCCTACTTACAATCCTGTGCGTTTGAAGAGTTCCATCAGATCTAGATTCTGGAGCAATCAATGAATTCGACAATGCAGTTGACAGAAAATAAACATTTCTCTAAAAAGACATACACTTGTACTTGGTCGTTCGCTTGAAAGGTCGGTAGCAAGACCGGTAGATCGCGAAGGATACTGCGACTAACCAGAAAACACTCGCATTTGTTGTACTTGCAGAGCGCATCACTTCACGGCATTATTGGAAGGATTTTGTGCGTCGATGATACAGACTCATTGAGGTAAATACTCAAATACGTGCTCGATTTGTTGTGTATGTGCTAATACGGGGTGCGGCATCTTAACTTCCTTTTCGCCTTTCAAAAAGTTTTTAAAAAAGGAAGTTATGTTGCTGGATTCTGCACAATGCCATTCTGTGTTCTGGGTTTCTTCGTATGATAGCCTTGATTTAGAATAATTTCCACGAGTTTACGACGCTGAACGTTGTTGCACCGTGTTAGCATTAGACATAAAATGTTTATTTTGTTTTATGTTCGTGAACATAAAACGCTGCTACTTATGCTGATCGTTCTCAATAAAACTTAATTCAAATCATAAGCTTGCCAGAGCCCAGATATTTTTTCTGTGTATTTTTGTGCACATAACTAATGAATTCACAAAATGAGTAAGGATATGTGAAGATGCTTGCAACGCATAATTGAAGTATGCGTACCAACCAAAACCCAACCTTTAAAAATTTCTAAAATTTCTCGCAGAACAAATTTTACAACATAATTGAAGTTAAATGAAACCCAAATTCTACACTGCTTTGCTAAAAAAAAAATAATACAGTGTAATAATTGTTTATGTGCTGACATTCTTCTGATCGAATTCAAGTTCCCATCCAAATTTGCATTGATTCCTCAAGCGTTTGCACTTCACCAGCTTTAATTTTGACCACACTTGGAGCAGCCCTGAGACCAAATCGTTCAATGATGATTGAAGAAGTCCCTCTAGCTCATCCCATGAATTTTCAATTGGAGGTTGAATTTGAAAATAACGGTGGCCAATCAATGAACTGAAACAACCTCTGAGTCTCAAAGAACCATTTGTGGAAGATGGAAGCCTTGGGGATGAAAGCATTGTCGTCCTGCTACGTTCCATTGTCATCAGGAAAATTGAAGCCCATTGGGGAGGAAAATTCCTCACCTAGGACTTGCAAATAGTCGTGGGACGTGATCTTGTTACTGCACAGGGTTGCAGATCTATACTGAGCACAGGTAAAACCACATATTTCATCACATTACCTCCATTAGCACAAAATCACCTAGTTCATCACACTACCTCCATTAGCACAAAATCACCTAGTTCATCACACTACCTTCATTAGCACAAAATCACCTTGTTCATCACACTACCTCCATTAGCACAAAATCACCTAGTTTATCACATTACCTCCATTAGCACAAATAAAACAGGCCAGTTCATCACTTTACCTCTATTAGCACAGGTAAAACAGGCCAGTTCATCACACTACCTCTATTAGCACAGGTAAAACAGGCCAGTTCATCACACTACCTCCAGATTCCTACACAGAGGAGATAATGCATGATGGATCCAGGGCTTCTTGATGTTCTCGCTTCACTCTAATGCACACATCACTTGAAAAGACTGAATCTCGACTCATCTCAGGTCACATGAAATATTTCCAGCTCTCCACAGTCCACCTTCGATGTTCCTTGTTAAACTGAAACAGTTACTTCTGATTCATCGCAGATGCCAGTTACTTCCTGATTGAGGTACAACCGCGTATATGAAATTTTTCAGCTTACGACGCAAAAGTTCTTAAAGAAATTGTTTTCGGACCTTTTCAGAAGCTACTGGTTAGCTGCTGCATCGACTGAAACAGGTTGTTCTTGCCGAAACGCTACAAAGAACACCCTTCTCTCTCATCAAGGTTTATGTCTACCACAGTAGCAAAGAGATGAACCTTCGGTATTTTATTTCCAGCGCACAATCGTTCTCCGTACATTTTTCATGCCAATAACTACTGCTGAGATGTTAGGCTTTGATTTGTCACCTTTATGGAAGACGACAATGCATGCGTTATCATTTGGAGTGAACTTTTCTACGCGTCTTTATTCTTGCAACAAAGAAATATTAGGACAGTTATAACATTTTGACCCGGTGTGTGCTACGCCAGAGACACTACAGAATATTTGCAACGTAAGTTTCCTTAAGCTGAATGTTTCTAAAATCGATGACCCAGATGAAACATACAGTATATTAAAAAAGAGGACACGATTGTTTTCCGAGCAATCGGTGTATATAATTGCATATTTTTGCAAGGCTAAGCCTTCGAGTTCCATGAACACAATAATGTGGTAGTCATATTCTCTGAAGAGAAGTACCATCACGTCTTCGTGGCAGTGCACTGTCTAAATAACCATTAAGGAGTCGCCAGTTGCCCACTGGACTGGGATACAAACTTAACTTTTCTAGTGTCGTTTTCAACCACTTTATGTCCAACAAGATGAGATTTCCAAAATGTTTGTCAGACTCAGACAAGATGAACATAATGCATCTGAATAGATTGTCACAGACTCGAACACAGGGTACTCGAACTTTACATTATATAATCAGCCTAAAGTTCGGAACTCAATTTTCACGGTTTCCTTATAGCCAGAAAACGACAAATCTGTCATTCTCTCAGAGTCTCATGCTACACTTGCAATGTGTCGTGTAACGTGTCTTAAAAACACCCACAACAACGTCAGACAAACCCTTTCGGTGAGACCAACAGCATTCGAATGCAGTGATGCAATTTCCATGAAACAGAAACAAGGAGTAAAACCACATGAATAATCCCAAGGCCGCTAGGCTCACTTTGCAGCATCAGAAGACTATACGAGTACTTCAGTTCCACTACCATCGAACATTCAAGTTAAACAGCAGCTGATAGTGTAATGAACAGACCACCTGATAAAAACGAGTCCAGTAAACAACATCCCAAAAACAAGTCGGAAAGAGAATCGTGCATCTAAACAAAGTCCTTGCGGTCAGGCGCTGACCACATCCATAGGAAGCGAGAAGCCATCAAGAAAGCCTCTCAGCCAAAGCGAAACCTTTCATCATTTTTTAACTTCATCTATTTGCTCTCAACTGTTGGGCGCAGCGACAAAACTTGGCTAAAATTAAAGAAAATTTTCGGATACTCCAGAAAAGAACTACGAATAGAATTTCTGGATCTATTAATTCCGTTATAAATCAGTGCAAGTAT
The DNA here is from genome assembly GCA_006783055.1 of Trinorchestia longiramus. NCBI lineage: Eukaryota > Metazoa > Arthropoda > Malacostraca > Amphipoda > Talitridae > Trinorchestia > Trinorchestia longiramus. The sequence goes on along the minus strand of VCRD01002922.1, from coordinate 65,149 downwards.
AACAAATTCCTCATCCGGTCTATAGTCATTTTCACAAATTTCAGTCAAATTTTATGTCAAAGTCATATTCAATACATTAGAATACATTCTTTACCAGTAACTACTGAGTTTTTAAGCTTCATTTGGTGCAGACAAAGATTTTCAGAAAAAAGTTCGAACAAGAATTCGCGAGCGCAGCTCTGAAGGAGCCAATTCTACGGCACAAACAGAATAGTGGAAAAAAGTGGACACTCGAGCAAGAAAGGTATCTCAACCCTAGTGCACGAAGGTGTGCCAGAGAGCACGACTTCGTGACCAATATGGAGGACGGATCACTTCAGGCACAATGCTTTTGTGAGATACATAACCTGTCTTTAAAAATCCCCACCTCACACAGAGCAGCGTTGAACTCGAAAAAAATGCATGAATGCATATACTGCGAAAAAAACGGCCAAAGAGACTTTACTGAATCAACTGCATAAAGATAGACTGAAAATTAAAGGAAGAATGTTGGTCTGCTGAAGCCACTCATACTAGCACGAGAATCTGTGGTATAACTGGATTGGTGTGATAGGTATCACTGAAAAAAAGATACCTGTATTGCAAAGTGCAAAATAGCAAACCCATATACACAAATTAACTTCGTATTTTTTCTCTATTAACCTTTCAAAAAAGATTTAATTTTTTTTCAATTCCCATCAATCGTTTCATAAACTGTAGGAAATTTTTCGATGACTAGTTTGAAAAAATGAAAAATCAAAGCAAAGAAAATGTACTTGACAATAACCCACTGAAAGAAAAGTGCATCAAGCACGATCAAACTTCTCTTCACGTTTCTTAGATCATGTTTAGAAAAATGCATTTGAGAACAGCACTAGTACTCGAAAAGTGCCAGCGTATACCTGTTATTCTGGTAGTCGTAACATACAGCAAGTCCGTGAGCGGCCAAATCCACGTCCACGATCACTAACGTTCAACAAACAACAACAAGGTGCTAGGATCAAGCCAGTGTAGATTAATTCAAGGTACTGTCTAAAGAACTTATCGCACTGCTCCTCGATGTCGGTTGAGCAAATTCTCTTGTAAACCTCTTCGTCTCTCGCAAAAGGTATGTGGTTCGTATATTGGATCATTACGGTCCTTATCCAGTAGACTGCTTCGATTTAGTTTTTTAGTAACTCTGCGACTGGGATCATTTTGATGATTTACTTGTATTCCGCATGACTAGGACAAGAAGCTGGAGTAACAAACAGGAATCGTTTCTGGTGGGTCAACGATGGTAGATTTTTGCTAGTCCTTGCGAGGCCCATCATCCATTTTGCTTACCTGTCCATCTTGAAGCCTATTAAGGATTAAACCGTTCTCCATGTTGTTCCATTCAAATTTAAGTTTAGCATTTGTTTCAGTGTCCATTCAATAATCAATACCTCAAGTTTTTCTTATCCTTCTCCTGATCTCTCTGGTCGGGCTCTAGTTCCTTCTGATATCCTGACAGGCAGTCTCGAGCCCGATGAATAACCTGACAGGCAGTCTCGAGCCCGATGAATATCCTGACAGGCAGTCTGGAGCCCGATGAATATCCTGACAGGCAGTCTGGAGCCCGATGAATATCCTGACAGGCAGTCTGGAGCCCGATGAATATCCTGACAGGCAGTCTGGAGCCCGATGAAAATTTCACCTTTAAGTGGGGGTCAACTTGGGAATTTGGTGCGTGTGATGCAATAGCCTTACATTTGCTAAGAATGTCGAGAAATCAGATTGTTTAACTGAAAACTACTCATTACGTAAGGGCTCATCGAACAAGTACCTGCATCGTGTAGATTTGACACAAAAGAACAAAGTAAATGCATGGTCTAGTCAATCTAATAACTATGTGCGACTGAACTATGAAATTTTCGAATCTAATCGCGTAAAACATAAAAAGGATCAGCACAGCTTATTACTCTGAATTCCAACTGAAGATCAAATAAATTAGTGGTAGAGCTTAAAAATTTTCATGAAAAACGTTGCACACAGGTTGACATTTTTATTTTACTGAATTGTTAATAAATTAGGTCTACTAACCAAGTATTGAAATCAACGTCAGTTGAAAAATAGAAGTGCTACTGGAGGTGAACTATAAATACTTCAGTTTCAAAATCAATTCTTGCCTAGTATGTAAAACAAAATACCTTGCAATTATATAAGATTAAGTAAAAAATCAAATTATTGTCAGCCAACCTAGTTCACACATGTCAAGTTGGCCGAATTGAGAAAATAAATATTTTGTTGAACCCAAAAATTTATTTTCAAATTTTTCTTACATCCATGCAAAGGATTACGCTAAACCTTATCGTAGCTTCATTGGTTGTCATCGGAAACAAAGACTGGGCTTACGTATACAAGTTGTGCAAAAACAAAAATCACAAAAACTAAAGGTCTAAAAATGAAACTACTTCTTCGTAAGACAGTAACAAGGCCTAATACACACTCAAGATGGTTAGATGCAGATAAGTAGTAAGCTTATATGGAGGAAAAAAGCGAGACGATCTTAACCGACGTTTGTACCTTGAAGAATAAATTGACCAACCTGTTCAAGAGGACTCTGCCAGTTGATAAAAGATACTTCGCTGCTGGATGACACGTCACCCATGAGGACGGCGTCCATATTCGAGTCTCCCTGAGTACCGTGGACTCCACCAGAAACAGGCGGCGATGTGGACTTGTGTGGGTGCATAGAATTGGAGAAATTATCGACTTCGAGGGCCTCTTTGATTAAAGAGTCGGTTGAATCAAGTCTTAAAGATGAAGAATCCATGACGCTGCTTCTGCGGTCATCGTCATGCAACATGGTCTTGAAAGGCTGAAGACTGGAAGGTCCATTAGAGGTATAATGTGTAGGCCCACCACACCCGACACCGGAGAGAGGAGATGCAAACTCGCCGCCGTCCTCGTCAAAACGAGAATACAGAGCATCGTCTGGGTCTAGCATTCCAAACGACGTTTGAGAAGGCTCGACCACCTCATGATCCATTTTCGAGTAGTCAATGGAGTTTGAATAATGACGGTCAGAAATTAAGTCTCCATTCAATCGTGAAGAAGTTTTCTTACGAACCCGATCGCTGGTAATCTCATTGGGGTTGACAGCGTCGGTATAGCTGAAGTCATCGTGCTCGAGTTTGGTAAAACGTCGGGAAGTCGACACGTCGTCGTGGTCCATACGTGAAAACGAATGTGTCTGTGTCTCGGTGAGCGATCTAGACAAGCTAGAATCTGTGATGTGTTTTCCAAAGTGGGCAGATGATGGCGAGCTAAAGGTAAAAGTGTCCACCAGGGACCTTGGTAGTCCAGAAGAATCTTGGACAGACCTCGAGCCACAATCCCTCACACTGGGACAGTCCGACGGTGGCAGAACTTCGCGAGCAAGAAGCTCTCGGCACATAGCTTCCATCTCAAAAGAAACTGAGTCAATGCTGTTCGTTATAGACTATGCAATAGCATTTTCTCACGCTCAACTTGAGTCTAATGGTGGTTTTTGAACGGTCATCAATGTGCACGAAAGACAAACCACTTATAATTATCACATACACAAATTAACAATCTCATGTAGTTTTCTGCAAACATAAACATGAGAATTTAATTACGCCCACGGAAGTTGCAAAGGTGCTGCGCAAAGTCGAGTAAACATCAATTATTGAACGAAATGGCAGAGCCAACACCTTCTCACTTCATCGTGAAATCAAAATCTTCACTTACCAAGCATCATATACTATCACTTCAAGAATATAAACCATTCAAACAATCAAGTTATTGCTTACAAGCTTTCTGCAATACGCACAGGAGTGAAATTCAAAATGAAACAAATCTTACAAATGAAACCGTAGTACTTTTCCCCGTAGATTTATTGCACTCGGAATCATTTTTCACCTTTGTAAAAGCTCTTAAAAGCAAATGAACAAAGCTAGATATGCATTCGGTGTCCAATTAAAATAGTAGACTAATAGTTTCAATTTTTAATTCAGAGATGAGGGAAAAAATTTGGACAAATTTGTTCCTATCAATAATCTTATACCTGTATTCACTGTAAATGTTTTCGAAAAGGACACCAAAAAAATAGACTAGTATTTTTTGATGAAAGTGCTAGACAACGACTCATTTTACGGCGATGTCGAGAAGTGCCTTCAGAGTCACCAAGTAAGTTTGACCGAGAGATCACCAAGAGCAAAATGATCTCGCGCTCAATTCTAGAGAAAAGGTGACTCGTAGTGTTCCGACAACCTCCACGAGGCCGAGGTGTCTAACAGAAGTTTCACGGTCGGAAAGGAAAACTGACTGAGGCAAAGAGCGACCGGGAACCGTGTCCGCAATGCAGGGAAAGCGAAATGAGGAAAGTACGCGCTCAGACATACGCTGCATTGCAATTCAGGATGTTTAAACGAACTCAACTATCGCTTCTGACCTGAATTTCACTGCCTTTATGGAAATGGTTTTGATTATTTCGACATAACATGGACGAACCAATGAGAAAACTATAGCCGATACAGATATTTTACTTCGAACTCAAAGCGACAGTTTCTATCGCTACTATCAAAACTCCTAATGTTGGGCAGAAACGGGATCATCAACGGAATTAGTAAAATTTGATTTATTCTGGCCGACGGTACGGCAATATCAAATTGCTAGATCAATATACCACAATGAAATATGAACAACATAGCGAAGGTTTATAATTACTGTAACCGATGTTTACATACATCCTTGCTCCCCATTCTGGGGTTGGTTTTTACCTTACACTTTCCATCGTTTTCACGTCCCTACGCTCATCAAGATAACAGATTCACTTGAACACAATACATAAATTAGGATGAAGTTTTCGGGGTAGTTTGGCACGCATTACAAGGTGTTAAGTATTCTTACGATGGTAAGAAATGAACAGAAGCTTCATGCTTTTTGAAAGTTATGGACTTACAACTCTGTTTCGTACAGCATACGTTACGAGTTCATTCAAATCACATCAACATAAATGTGTTCGGGTCTGTTCAAGACACAAAGTAATGGATGAACGTAAGTTCCCAGGGATAAAATTTTCAGTCCACCTGAACCCGTAGCTGATACAATTGAAGATTTTCTTACGGTGTGAGCACAGCTTGATCCCATACACACGGCAAGCAAGTCTACTGCATTACATGTATTACTAACCAGGGTTGAAGAATTAATAAACAAATTGTACATTCTGTTTTCTAGCCCCATAATTCTGGTACCAATTTCTCGAATTCATATGATGGATGTCCTGGTTTTCTGTACACGTAACTGCAGAAAAAATGTAAACCCGATTTGAAATGGAACGGAAAAGCCGTACTCCGGAAGCCTTAGTTCACAGCTGAACCCTTTTAATTCATTAAATCTACTGTAAATTTGCCAGTATACGACTTGAAACATATCCTCGCCACTTGCGTGTTAACTTTCAAAAACTACTCCATGGAAGAAAATATGGAAGTTTACATTTTAAAACAATTTATTGTGGGATAGTCGTACACGAAATCGACGATCTTACAAACGTCTCATTACGGCCAACTAAATCCCTCCCACATAGCTGAGCTCCTCCTCAGAGAAAGAATTCGTTATTTTACGTGGATATGCGCTGCAGTTTTTTTTAGTTTCTTTGCAACTGTACAGCTCAGCATTTTTTGTTTTTACTGAAATGAATGGGGTGGGACGGAATGAATCTAGGATGGGAAGAGAAGGCACGAAAGGGAACGAAGTGAAAAAATATATATATACAACTAGCAATATAACTTTTGGTGCATACTATACAAACAAAGTCTACCGTATGAAGTTTTGTGCCCATTCCTCACTGAGAAATTATCAATAGTTCCTCCTGCTGATGTTGTGCTTCGGTGCATAGACTGCCAGTTAACTGGATCCTTTACCTCCAGCCAAACTCATGAGTTTTACTTCAAATACAAAATTAAACTTTAAACAGTGTGAACAAAATTCGAAGTAATTTTTACATATGTAGTGTAAGTCGGACGAGTAATACAGAAAATTATAAAATAAATATTTACACAATGTAACATTTCCTGCGAAGTGACCCACCGGTGGTCACTCAGGTTAGGTTCAGTAATTTTTTCAAAGCTTTTTAGTGACTGTGTGTACGAAGTAAAAATTTGCACCAGTTAGGCAACCGCAGGAAACGTTAACCAACGACAGATTCCAACAGCCCCTCCCCAACACACGATAAAAAGAGTTAATAAAAGTTTGATACCTGGACAGTTTGAATAGTGCATAGATAAACAACTCTCCCTCCATCCAGTGAACCAAGTGACTGAAGAAAATTGGGCCAAAACTATTTTACTTTTCATAAACTAAAATACTTTATTACATCGAGGCCAATAGATCTAATAAACGAAATTTTCCCCCCTTTCTTTTAACGAAAACATGGACTGGTATTTTGCATATGTTTAAACTAAGTACTTGGATCACAGAACGTCCACGTCAACGTTCAAAGAGGAAGATTCAACAGCCACATTACAGGGTACAACATAACTTCTTTTTTGAAAAAAAAAATCCTTTCAAAAAAAAAAAAAGGTTATGTTGCCGCACCCTGTATAATTTATCAAATTTGTGCAGTCTAGCAAAAACCAGAAAGGTATCCAGTGCAAAAAGGTACTTTGCTCTAACATTTTGACCTCGGTATTCCTCAGAATAAATTACAACAACGAATACCACAACAATACAAAGGATATCTTCTGAGCCGACGCTCTAGGTAATGTTATAACAGTCTTGTTGTGTACAAGCGAATATTCAATAAACTGTTGAAAACTGAGAGCGAGGGAGACAAAATGACGAGATCCCCACTCGGCAAGAGCTTGTTTTGGTTTCAAGTGAAGGATTTATCCACTTTTTCATGCAATTCTCAAAAGCACGCGTACTCAAAACAGGTATCTGAACAGAGGAAAGGCTAATTTGACACTTGAATAATTTTCTTTCAATTATTTAGGCGAGTGTTGATGTCAATAACTCTCCACAGTACACAACTGTGGAGAATTGGAAGAGCATGGTTGACAGCAGGCAGGGAAAATGGTAAGATATAAACAAATCGAGACAGTACGCCTACAATTATAATTAGTGTTTCTTTACGGAATGTTCTAATGCATAAGAGTATTTACACGGTGTCCCTACGCAGTCAATATGTACGAACAGAAACTTGTGCGTGCACGCGTGCACAACTGTGTACGTGCGTGCACGCGTGCACAACTGTGTACGTGCGTGCACGTGCGCACAACTGTGTACGTGCGTGCACGTGTGCACAACTGTGTATGTGCGTGCACGTGTGCACAACTGTATGTGCGTGCACGTGTGCACAACTGTGTATGTGCGTGCACGTGTGCACAACTGTGTATGTGCGTGCACGTGTGCACAAATGTGTATGTGCGTGCACGTGTGCACAAATGTGTATGTGCGTGCACGTGTGCACAAATGTGTATGTGCGTGCACGTGTGCACAAATGTGTATGTGCGTGCACGTGTGCACAAATGTGTATGTGCGTGCACGTGTGCACAAATGTGTATGTGTGCACGTGTGCACAAATGTGTATGTGCGTGTGTAGGTGCACGAGGTGTGCACGACTATGTGAGCAAATGTGTGCTTGTGTATGCGTGTGCGTGTGCGTGTGCGTATACATGTGCGCGCATGTATGCGTATACATGTGCGCGCATGTATGCATATACATGTGCGCGCATGTGTGCGCGTACCTGTGTACATGTGTGTGTACGTGTGTGTGTGTGTGTGTGTGTGTGTGCGCATATGTGCGTGTGTGCGTGCGCATGTGTGTGTGTGAGTGTGTGTGTGTGCGCGCGCGCGCACATGCGTCTATGTGTATGTGTGCGCGCGCGCATGTGTGTATGTGTATGTGTGCGCGCGCGCATGTGTGTATGTGTATGTGTGCGCGCGCGCATGTGTGTATGTGTATGTGTGCGCGCGCGTGCATGTGTGTATGTGTATGTGTGCGCGCGCGCATGTGTGTATGTGTATGTGTGCGCGCGCGCATGTGTGTATGTGTATGTGTGCGCGCGCGCATGTGTGTATGTGTATGTGTGCGCGCGCGCATGTGTGTGCACGCATGGGCGAGTGACATTTGCAATCAATCGTACGAAGCCCGAAATGTAGGTGTGCACAGTAACTCATCGGTTCTTTAACACCGTAATAGCTTCAAAATTATTTTCTTGTACTGATATTACACAAGTGTTGCTCTTTGAATTAATCTTGAATAATTTTCAGTGCTATCCCAGCACAAAGATTTTCAACGCTTTGTAAGAAAATTCATACAGGCATTTTGAACAAGTAACCTTGATAAATTGTCATTAAAACTATTTTGTCACACCTTCGCTGGAATGCGACAAAATTATGACTAAGCGCACATCGTTTGCAGTTGGAGAGTAAATAATAATGCACCGTCTAGTAAAACAAGAAAAGGAAAGCGTCAAAATGCAACCAAGCTCCCGGACGATGACGATGCAGATTCGTGGAGTGACGCTGCTCAGACACTCCCTCTACCTCTTCGTCTAAAGTTCACGTAATCGATCCCTTGCATAGAGAACTCACCATCATCCTAAGGAAATACCAAAGAATTACTAAACTCACCATCATCCTAAAACCATCATCCTAAAGTCACCATCATTCTAAGGAAATACCAAAGAATTACTAAACTCATCATCATCCAAAGGAAATGCCAAAGAATTACTAAACTCATCATCATCCAAAGGAAATGCCAAAGAATTACTACAACAAGTGTGGACACTCGTTGCAGACTACAAAAACCTACCTCCCGCTCAGATGAAGATGGCATATTTATTGTACATACACGGGTGATGCCATGCGAATGACGCCATGTGAATTCTAATGTGAGATAGGTCAGTTAACTGTGACCACATGTCTGAGCCGGAAAACATGAATTACAAAAGTGTAAGTATCATATCACGAATAGTTATGAAGATTTTTCAAAATGAAGAAGACAAAACTCGGTCAAAAAGTAGATTTTTGTCATCAGAACGAAGGAAAAAGACCATATATTCAGGTGAAATGCTACACTACGTAGACACCATCATGAGCCAAATTCTTATTCTACCAGAAACAAAAATGAACGAAATGAGAACCAGAACAACGAAATAGAGCGCTGAAAGAACGCAACACTACAAGATTTCCAGGGCATAGCAAATCGCTGCCCGGAACCCATGAGAGGCCACATTATCTTCTGAGCTCAGGTGACCGAGTCTCCACCACACAGAAAGCCCTGAACTCTTCACGAATGTGTAAGCGGTAAGTTTGCAGAACAACGGTCCCTCTTCAGAAGCAACCTACTTCGTGGCAAGAGCCCAACTCTCGACCCACACCTCATTTCTGGTCCCCAGGTAACACAAATACCTAGCATAACACGTAGCTTCGGCTTTGACTTTCAGATGTCCTGAACTTGACCTCTATTCGACCGATGCTTTCTCTATCGACCGAGCGGTTCAGTGCGAGCGTGTGTGTGTGTGTTCCAGCACACCACACACACGAGAGACCCAGACCAACCAGTCGCAAGAGACGCGGTGCATGGTGGACTCCGGTGAAAGAGTCCTGCCTGGTCTTCCGCGTTGCATGCTATGCAGTTCTAACCCCGTCGCCTCACCAAGACAGCGTCATTGATGTCTTCCGAAAAGGAAAGCCAAACAAGGAATGCCTTCATATGAACTATGTACGCCCTGAGACTCTTGGAATAATAGCCCACAGATAACCTGGAGCAACAGGCTGCTTTCTTTTTCGAAACTCGAGGAGGAAGAACAGTTACAAAATGGAGATTGCAACAACTGTACCTGTACAAGGGCACGGTAGTGCCCTTCACCTTCTGGGTGATTGTTTTGAAAAATAAGAACTATGGAACTGATCAAATACTAACAATTCTGAAAAGCGCAAGGAAGTGTGAAGGAGTCAGAGCTAGAAAAGTAAAAAATGTAAGTTTGTAGGTGTTAATACAGAAGAAGTATCATGCGTAGTACACAACACATTTTGAGCGTATTCATACCGAAGAAACAAATCATTAAGTTCAGAAGATTCTCAAAGAAGTATCGGACAACATACTCGTATATGAAGCATTGGGGTGTAAATTCTAGGGTGCACGAACTAACGCCACCCAGAAAACAACAAATGTCCTCGAACACACACTAAATTAGTGGGAAGAACCATCATTATGAATTTAAATAACATCCAAGAAGAATTCTAGCTAATCAATAAGCAATATATGAAGATGCTATTCATCTTCCTTGGTTTGTTTGAAGGTAAAAGCCTTCACTTGAGAAAACTGGTTTCAAGAGACAACTGAAGAGAAAACCGTTCACCATTTATTTTCTTATGCGCAAAAGAACGTTAGACCCAGCACCCTTACTTCCCTCATTTGATTATCAATAAAATCAAAACAGACAACAACTCTGCAGTTTTGGCGGAAAATCGACACCTGAAACCATCTTCCCAAAGAGCTCAGCTGCTCAGCGTGCGAACTAAATGTGACTCATGGCTTGCTGTTCGACTGAAGCGTCAGTTTCCTGTTGTCAGCTTGCTTTCAAATTCCCTGGGACCTCTAAGCTTCATAAGTGATTCTTTCAAACAAATTGATTTGATCTTTTAGTGCTTGCAACGACTTCAAATGCCCATTTGAAAATTCAAAAACATCGTTTTGTTCATAAATCATCAGAATTGATTTCTTATTTACTTCAGGTCAGTGTCATAGACAACATTACCTGTTACGGTATACTTCACAAAGAGGGGAAAAATTACTTCATCCAAAATTCATACCAAGTTAATTTAACAGCCTGTACCACTCTACGCACATAATCAAACGGTCAGCTGGATGTGCTGTTGTGGTTTGAAGTAGGAATAAATTGCTTTAAGGTTGTATACCAAACACGCCACAGCTTTGCAGCAGCGCACGTGCCTGTTGCCATATAATTGATTAGTGTGCGTTGCCTCGGTCACTGTTGCCATAATATGACGATAACAAACTAAAGTCTTAGGCTACACGAGACCTCCAAGTCACGCCACTATAGGAAGGGAAACTGATCAATAACACTGAGTTCTCAAGGCGGGGCACGAGCAGCAGAGAAAGCTGAGGCCGCCGCTTCAGGGGTTAATTACTTTTGCCCGGCAAGAATATAACGGTGATGCAAAAGCCTTTCCAACAAAATGAAAGTCGAAAATAAATGTCGCTGCACAGAGGGCGATGAGTTCGCAAGAATTTTCGCACAATGCTCTCGATGAAGAAAGTGGCACACGAGCGAAAGTTTACAGGCGGAACAGTTACACAAGCCTGGACGCGTACGAAGGCCTTCGTATTTCTTCGTTCGTGTCTGTCGGTCAGATTCCTTGGTTCCCAGCTAACAAAATAACCAACGAACTGTGAATTCGCGTCATGAAGCTTAAATTTTCTGAACGCTACTCAAGCCCAGCAAGAATGAAGCTTCAAAAATAACGTAATGTTAACAAGTTTCCTGCGATTGTCTAGCCGGTGCAAATCTTTACTTTGCACACATAGTCACTAGATGACTCTGAAAAAAACTTGCAGATCCCAACCTACGTGGCACACCGGCAGGTCACTTTGCAGGAAATGTGTTAACCTTGTGGACAGTTCGTGCAATTTGTAAGTCGCGAAATAGGTTAAGTGCACGGGTCAGCCTCAGCGTAGCCGTGGAGCGGCCGGAGCGCGGTGCGGACAGCCACAGCTGTGCGTGTTCCTTGCAACACTTGCGCCGGCCGTGCCGCGGTTGGTCGATATACCTCGTGTCCTCTTCAAAGTCAAAGTCATGGCGCCCCCTTGACAATCGCCTGGACACTCCAGCGCTCACATTCTACTGTTGTTATATTACCCGTATGTCTTCCGGGGAACTTTCATTCCTGTGTGTTGACAGGAAAGGTTAAGGAGGTATGCGAGGGCCAGTAAAAAACTTTAACGATCGAAGACGTAAGATTATGGAGGAAACGAACACGCATAACAAAGTTTAACAGTTAAACGCCCATACTACGGTAATTATGTACGCAGACATGCTGTTGCTCTTGAATCCAAATCGATTTGCAGGATAGATTTTATCCTCATATCTGATTTTTAGAAGTACCAAGGCCATTTCCGGCAGGATAAAAATACTTCTTAATATGCATGAAGCTCTTACAAAAACGATACAAACATTTTACCGATGCTACCAAAATTCTTCTCGTACACATACAGATAGTTAACCTTTACCCCAAATACGAGTTTTATACTTTTGGCCAGTCTGGAACTTTCGTGTATACTTTACACAACCAAAAACATTCAGAACTTTTATTGCTTGTGTGCTCAATAATCCTCGTTTAATATAGTCTTTCGTCTTCGTTCGAGTAATAAAAATCTACCTTTTTGACCGAAATCTGCCTGGTGCAGGATAGCTCTTCGTTGTGCTGGAGCATTGAAGTTACCAGAACTCAAAACAGAATGAGAAAGAATGAAAAACTTATTAGAACTGTAAGTTCGAATGAGGTTAGATAATTACAATACACTTTTTTACTAGGTGAACTAAAAATTAGACCAATAATATTTTACGACAACATGGGCAATATAAACTGGCGAGGCGATGCTGCCAAGTAATTTGCGCTCTATCCGGAGCATGACAAGAAAGAAGAGCGAGGCATAGTAAAAACTGCAAGCGTCGTGGTATCAAGAATACGACAAGCGTCGTGGTATCAAGAATACGGCAAGC
>VCRD01002922.1:29511-51632 GCA_006783055.1 Trinorchestia longiramus | reverse complement strand
GACAAGCGTCGTGGTATCAAGAATACGACAAGCGTCGTGGTATCAAGAATACGACAAGCGTCGTGGTATCAAGAATACGACAAGCTCCGTGGTATCAAGAATACGACAAGCAAGAACCACACTTATGGACAACCACACTTATATAGAAGACAAGAAAAACATTTCAGCTGTCCATCCTGTATGACAAGATTATGACAATGGCAGTTATTTGCACAACTGTGCCTGAAGAGATCTCAATCTCCTCGATAAAATCAGGTTTTGTAATCCACCACAAGTATTCCTAAACAGACTGACTGAACTGCTTGACGGAATGAGATTCTGTCCACCACCACAAGCATCAGAATAAACCCTAACTCAGTCAATGATATTAGCCCTCAATCGATGTACCTGGAAGACACACACACACACCGCCATGAATCATGTAACCACTGATTCTCGTAGGGTATACAATAAAGAAACGAATGCAATGGTTAAGAGAATCGTACAGTAACTCAGCTTGTATACTGAATGCAAAGGAAAGTAAGAAAGCACGTGATATGAAATTATAGCCTAGTGTCTAGGAATGAGGTGGAGTAGCAGCACCAGTATCTACACTGACGAGTAAGAAAGAAAGTTACAGAACGCAGGAACACAACAACTAGTCAAATAATGCACAGCTGTTCTTATTCAGGTAAACCAGCCACGACTAGACAAAAAAAACGAAGAAAAAGAACGAGTGCGCTCCATGCAGGACACTGTACAGCACGGAAATATGCATGGCTGGGAGAATCAACTCGGGGTGACATACAACGCCAACAGCTCGAGCCTGGACTTAGCGAGCTGCAATGCAGGCTTTTTGTTTGAGGAAAAAAGAGAAAATACTCGTAAGCGACCGAGACCTTCTGAAGCGAGATATCCAAGTCCGCATGGATCCTGTTGACATCGGCTGCTGCTGTTGCCGCAAGTAGAATTATAAATTCCACCTACACACTATTATGCTGTGAAAGAATTATACTTCTTTGCTATTCGTGTTACGTATTAACGTAAATATCGTGAATTCAACCTCACGCAGCACAAATGCAGACATTTTTGAGGGAAAGGTTGCTAGTCACAAAACATATGCAACTGAAGATAATGGTCAAAACATTCAGTAACATTCTACTTGAATTTTGGAGCCTCGATAAGCGACGGTTCTACATTAAAAACGTGAACGCTAGCCCTTTATTTAATTTTCACGTCGAAGCCGAGCAGTATTTGATCGTGCGCTAGCTTTGGAGTAGAGAATTCCATCTGTACTCGTTTGTTTACGATAGCAAAATGTATGACTTGAGGAATACAGTGTTTCAGTATGCCGCTGAATTAAACAAACGCTTCAACTGCGAACTTTACCCAATCTTATGATTTTCTTTCCGTGACAACAAAACGAAGTATCCTATAGTTCAGGTAAAAGCACAATATAACGCCCACGTAAATACAATACAAGCGCAAGCAATCAAGAACAATACAATATCCGCACACACAATACAGAATAGGATGCAATATCCGTGCACACGAGAATAACAATATCTGCACACACAAGAACACAATGCAATACCCGTTGGCACTCTTATTGTTGTACAGTGTTATTGGTGTTACATTGTTTGTTCCTGAAAGAACCACATTTACTCGATTCTCTCTGCTCACTCCAATGCATCTTCTATTTGATGAAATGCATCCAGTTTTTGTGTAAGTTTGTGGTCTAGGCAGGGCTTTACGAATGTCGGTAACAGCACACAAGTAAACAAACTGCAATCTGTACCACAGGGGCAAACAAAACTAATAACATGATCAAAACTTCACAGCTTATTCGTTGCATAAATAAACACTTTTAATCCCAAAGTCACTTCTCATCGTTGGTGGGCAACTCAGATTTCGCCGGAGTCCCGAATTTCGACTTCCTGGCGAGGCAGAATTTCAGGTGATCGCGGGAGATATTTTTGGCAACAACATACAGGGGTCTGATTGAACGAAAAGCATCAGGAGAAAGTCGGAGCTGCGTATGCGGCAGTGCATTGCTGCGTCAGTGACGACAGTTCAGGTAGGACTGCGTACAGGTCCGCTCACTCGTACGGTCAATTTCGAACTGTCTGAACCTGTGCTTGGTGATTGAGATTCTTCCCCCATACAAGCCCACCCCTTCTGGACACCCCTCCTCCTGCGGAAGAACAGGATGCCACTCGGCCCCAAATCACTAAGGGCTCCTTCGCTGCTGGCCGCCCCCCAGTGTCAAGTCGCGGTCTCGTTGAGGTGCGTTAGGTCTGCAGCTTCGGTTTTTAGACCAACTTGATGTATTTAATGTAACCATTTTATATCCTTCGAGCGAAATAAATTTATACGAGTAATAAGGAATTTATTTAACCCTTTAGCGACCAATTTGTTTTTCTAGTTGCTACGTCTAAGCTCACAAAGACCGTCTGTACACTGATGCAATGAAGCATGCTGAGAGCCAGGCAGCCAAAAGAACGATGCTGTAACATGCCGCCGCGTTCAAACCTAGTAGCAACCTCATATTGCTCACTGTTTAATTATTAGAACAATTCTCCCAAAGACCGTGAAAGACGACCGAATTGTCCTTTTAGTCGCTAAAGGGTTAAGTTGATAATTAATAATGAATGAGGAAGAAATTAAGCGACCTACGGGCGTCCGCAAAGAAGCGTAGTCAGCAGGTCGTGGTATATTTCTATTGCCAGTGGAAATGACAAACTTAAATCGTTAAACTCACAAACTGATATTATAATCATTATTAACAATGGAAATCTAAAGGATATAACTGACTAAAAAATCATTTGTGATTTGTAGAGATGGTACCTACGCTACAAACGATAAAAAAGTATTAATATGAGAAAAAAATGAAAAGCATGAAAGCAAAAATCACAAAACCGACAGCAAAGTAGCCAGAAGTTGGTGATCCACTCGTGACACTCCAAAAATACATGCACAATGTTGCCAATCCCCGACAAGCAGAGTGTCACCAACAGAATAAAAATAATTGAGTCATACTTGTCATTTTATAGACTCCAAATAGGTGCTATCATAGTGAACCTTCTTACGTTACAGAGTACGAACGTATGAAGACCGGTGTTTTTGCAGATGTAAACAATTACAGAGCAATTGACACTTTAGGGCAAAGAGCATGGCAAGGCAGGCAAGAACAAGACCGTTATATGGACAAGGCAATGGTGACGCGGTCGGTATAATCAGCAGCTGATACAGGTAGAAGAATAACATTCAAGAATAGAAATGATACTTTAACTGAAACACCTTAAAATTATCAACAAATACAATAAATTACCAAATAGAATCGATTCATGAATCCATTTCATCATATATAAAACGTATGGAAATATGATTAAATTCTATCAAATTTCGAATACGATTAAATAACTGGAGAGCATTAGTGCCACCGTGAGAAGTGTCAAGCTTAGAAGCTTGACGTGCTAAGAATTTGATCAAATTTCTGCTCAGCTGTTCATGCGGACCTTCACTAACTTCATGAATGTGTGCTACTGAAGAATCCGCATCCAAGTCTCTTGAGGAACATGTGTATGTATTCAGCACACACACACACACTGGAAGGAACCTGCAGCCCACCAAACCAATAAGCGCAAGCACGGAGCACACTGAAGAAACCAGAAGCGCAACAAAACAATAAGCATCACAACCCGCAGCGCAACAAAATAATGAGCATCACAACCAGCAGTGTAACAACACGCTAAGCGTTTCAACGAGCAGCGCAACAAAATAATAAGCATCACAACCAGTAGCGCAACAAAATAATGAGCGTCACAACCAGCAGCGAAACAAAACGCTAAGCGTGATAACCAGCTGAGCAACAAAATAAGTATCACAACCATCAGCGCAACAAAACGCTAAGCGGTACAACCAGCAGCGCAACAAAATAATAAGTATCACAACCAGCAGCGCAACAAAACGCGAAGCGGTACAACCAGCAGCGCAACAAAATAAGTATCACAACCAGCAGAGCAACAAAACAATAAGTATCACAACCAGCAGAGCAACAAAATAATAAGCATCACAACCAGCAGAGCAACAAAATATCAAGCACAAGCGGAGAAAACACTGCATTAACTCACGACAGAGCGAGCTCCATGACTTACGGAGGAGTCATGACTCAGCAAGGTAAAGTGGCAACCAGAACGATGAGACTCCTACCTCGCATAAGTGACCGTCAGTAAGAGACATAAGGAATTTCAGGAAAAATATTGGGAAGCTAGCATACAAACAAAAATAAATGGTTCATTAAGAACAAAAAAGATGGTTCGTTAGCTCCTTTTCTAGTGTAGTTATTAAAATTTAGAAATGTAAAGTATTTTTTTATATAACCCGACTTTCATGAATTCAATCTCATGTATATTTTTCACGTGAAGGTTTGGATTTACCAATCTAAATTTTTACACGTTAATAAAAGTAATTTAAATAGTACTACAAAATTTGTTAGTTCATGAAATGAAAAAAGGAATTGCTGCTTTCGTAAAAATTCTGTAGGAAGGCAGTGGAACATTGAACCATTTAAAAATGCAATTCTAATTTTCTACATAGTTTTATGTAATAGTGAATGTGTTCTAATCACAAATGTGACGTGAAATTAAATAGAATAATGATGAGGCTTCAGCCCACATGGACCACAGCTATCTTGTAACAAGGACTGAAGCACAAAAACACTTGACTGAAGGAAATATTTTGTTACAGTCCCGTATGTAAACCATGGTATAATACAACAGTTAATTCACCATGGCCGCTTGGAGAGCCTTAAAATAGTAATAGGAAGCATGTCAAGGAGAAAAAATTTGAAAAATTTAGTAGACAATCATTGAAATACAGTTTTCCAAGAGATCAGTTACATAAGATCCGGAATTCCTAACGACAGTGTTAGAGAAATTGAAAAGAAAAAATAAACTATACCTAACTACAAAACTATAACCCCACAAGCATCCCACTGCAATTGTGTTTTCCATTCAGTAGAAGCAATAAGATCCAAGTCAACCGCGAGGTAACTACCCTGTGCTGCGAACTTTTCTTTTTCTTTTTCAAAAATTTCATTGAAAACACTAAGCATCACTCGCTGCAACTCTACCTGACTTGAAAACGCTGGAAATATTACTAAGGATATGAAGTTGTAGACAGCGTCTCGCGTAAAGAATGTCTTGCTACCTCAGTGACAGAGGCCAGTTCTTGGAAGGCCTCATTCGTTGGGCTCCCTCGTCGTCCCAGCCCTGGACTTGACCCTGAAAACCTCAACCGAGGAAATACCTTAAATGGAGTTGCCAGAGGCAACCGAGTGGAGCATGATTATAAGTCCTCATGTTGGATTATAGGAATAGACCCAGCAAAACAGCGATGATATAATGAGAACCTTCCTGTCTGAACTAACCACGAATCGAGGACCGAGAAATACCGTTACTTTTCCGAAAGCGGAGGAAACACCTTACACGCAAAATGACATGCATCATGATGTACAAAATAAGCTTTTTGATACAATAGCATGTCCTCGACGGATAAATAGACAATTTCGCCGTAGCGTTTAGTATAATACTTGATTTCAGACTAATAGCGAAGTTTGGTGCTGAACTTCATAATTACCAGTGGGTGGTTGCTTACCTGATGCTGAAGGCACGAAGTCATCACCGGCAGAGATGACGTAAGTTCCAACTATGACTCCGGCTCTCCGAACCACTGACATTCAGCGCTGAATTTCCGCCCATTTCCGGCACGATCAGCAACAGCTCAGACTACCGTTACTTTCACAGGTGACGCAGTCAAAATTCCGTGCCCACAAGCTCTGTGCACCGCCACGTCGTACCGGCGCAGGCTCTCCGACTGAAGTGCGTTTTAATTCGCGGAAACCGGACTGTGCGTCGTACACGCACTCCGGTTTCTGCGAACCAAAACGCACAGTCTACGGAGTTTGGATGACCTGGTAACATTTCCTGTCAGCCAATGTCTGACGCACGGGAAAATTTACACATATTGTCGACTGAAGAAGCATTCTTATATGTATATCATGAACCAGACGGTCCAAATTAAAGTCTAGTTTGCCATTCTAAGCACAATAAGCAAAATGAATTACCTAGCAGTGTTAATTCAGTTGTTTTTTTAAAGTTGGAACTAGGTAAGATGAGTATTTTCTGCATTCACTAAAATGTAAGCAGTGACGGCACTAAAATCGCAAAATTGGCGTGGCGTGTCTGAAAATATGTTAATTTTAAACTGATTTGATTTTACTATTATGAAAACTGTGTTCACTCGCGGTCAAAATTAAATCTACAATACGTCTCCCAAAAGAATTCTGTCATATTAAATATATTTTTCATGTTCAATACTGAAAATAAGTGAATGAATGTACATGTACTAGTATCGTCCTCGTGCCCACCATTGGGAGCTGGGTACCCACAGGAAAGTTCCATGAGGATAAATAAAAAATAAATAAATCCACATTGGGCTATCAGCAACTTGAGTGTACAAATTCTGAAGCTGTTCACTATCCCATTAAATGAACTCTCTTCAACAACAACGCTAACATCACGTATAGTACAAGAACTAAGTAGGCTCAAGAGAAATATTTTAATTATTTCAGTATGAGGACTTCCAAGGGGCCTTCCTCACCTTCAATACTTCACGCATTCTTTCTACTTTTCAATTAGTCCACGACTCGGTAAAACTCAAAAGAATAATAGCTTAAAATTTCAGAGCCGACAATAGTAACGCTTAACTCGCTCTTCATAAGTGTTTTGCCTGAGTTTTTTCGCGACTCTATGTCTCATGATGCCTTTCAAATATATTCATGTTTAGAATTTTCGGTGTCGTATAAAAATAGGTTGATATTTTTCCCGGCATCTTTGAAGTCTCTCGAGACTCACGATGTCATGACTACGTCATCTCCTGCTCGTCATGCGTCCTCTAATTGCCACAACTTCCTAATTTAACCATAAATTTTTTGCTGTTTTTTTCAAGTGGTACGTAAATTGGTGCAGTTCTAGAGGTACCTCGCTGTGGTACATGAGTAGTTCAGGAGATACCTTGCTGGAGTGCAGCTAGAACCATGCCTCATCGTGGTAGAGTACAGAAGATACCTCACTGTGGTACAGTTCATAGTCTACTTCACTGTGGTACAGTTCATAGTCTACTTCACTGTGGTACAGTTCATAGTCTACCTCACTGTGGTAGAGTACAAAATACCTCACTGTGGTACAGTTCATAGTCTACCTCACTGTGGTAGAGTACAAAATACCTCACTGTGGTACAGTTCATAGTCTACCTCACAGTGGTACAGTTCATAGTCTACCTCACTGTGGTAGAGTACAAAATACCTCACTGTGGTACATTTCATAGTCTACCTTACTGTGGTAGAGTACAGCAGATCCCTCACTGTGGTAGAGTATAGAAGATTCCTTACTGGTAGACTACCGAACATACGAGAGTACACAATACTTCACTGTGGTAGAGTACAGAAGATATCTTGCAGTGGTATAATCTTAACCATCAGTGGAAGCAACCACTGATATTTATGCAACCACACTTATTTTTTCTTCAGATTTATGTAATGAATTTTTGTTCTACTGCAACAGTATAATACTCACCAAACCATCTTAGTAATGCATATCTTGTTTCTACATAAAATAACGTAGACTTCATGGAGCCCTTAAAAACAATGACTTTTTTAACAACCGGGTTCCGTAGAAGCAAAGTTCTCTGAAATATAACCTCACAAAGTTTTTACGAATATCATAAGTAAAGATTACTGTAATTTTTTAACGAACGTAGCTACTTTTCATGGCACTGTAGTCTAAACTCGATCTTTTTGAGTCAAAAATTCGTTAAAATGCCCTCAGAGCAAGCGTCTCTATAGCAAATAGTGAATCCGGGCTACAATGGTAACCTCAGAGCATGAACGGTTCCAAAGTTGGACGTGAGTCAAAGAAAAACTGATGGGAAGACTGATTCTCTTCAGTCAAAATGGGTCGAAATACTGCACATAGCATAAGTCGAAGCAAGCAGAAGCATATGAATTGAAACATAAGGGAAGGGATTCGGAAAACGTTTACACATGAAACAATAATCTCTAACGAGAAGTTTAAGACACGTAGTATTCATAGGAGAGCGATCCTGTGAGCATCAATTCTCTCGTTTTAGCCATCATAACTATTTGCTATTGTTCTGGGTCAGTTCCAATCATTTATTTTTCTTGAAAAATTGTGAAATGGCAAGCAGAAAATTAATGTTTTCTACGTATAATTAATGAACGTATATTCTACGTATAATCTACGCACACCCAGCACACATAGCATGCTAAGATTTATTACACTTCGAAAGAAAAATGCTTTTCAGAACTACGTTTTTGTGCCACTGTCTATATAAGAACTCTTGTGTTGTGAAGAAATCATTTCAAGGAGAGTTTATGAATCCAGGAGAAAAAGCGACAACAATCGTACAGTCCTTCAAAGATAAAAAGTTTGTTGACAAGATTTAGTTGCCAAGAACACTCTAACATGGTTGGGAAGGCTCATTTTACGAAATTTATGAAGATTAAATGTTGACGTGTTCAAACGATCTCTCACACTCGCATGTTTGGAAAAAATAACTGAGGATTCCTGCTCCTTCTTCACCCATGAAGTCACATTCTACTACAGGGTGCGGCAACATAACTTCTTTTTTACATAACTTTCGGAAAGGCCAAAAAGGAAGTTATGTTGCTGCACCCTGCAGTAAGAAGCAACTATCATAGATTTGATGGTTCAAAAGAAAGTTAGTTAACTAGTACCGAGTGTTACTCAACAAAGCGAAACGCTTCATCCCTCAATATGAATAATTACTGCAATGACATGCGAGCGCGTATGCACTTGCACGTACTTTCTACGATTAAATTTCGATTAATTATCATCAACTGTAATAAATTAGCCTGTTGTAGGTTACACTGAGACGAAGCACCGTCTTACAGAAACATAGACTGCGAAAGTTAATATTGTATATTTTTCCACCCAGAAAGACTAATTTTTCTTACTTTGACAGTATAATTACAATTTATGTCTTTTTTCTTAAAGTTTGTTTTTCGTAGCATCGTATTAGTTTGAGGTTTAAAATTAGTTGGTATATGTGAATTATGCACCACACGAAAGAATGGTACCCACGTACAAAACACTTCAAGCTCCGAAAATAGCTTTCTGCAACATTATGTACCACATGAAAGAATGGTACCCACGTAAAAAACACAAGTTCCTAACATTACGTTCTGCAACATTCAAACAGACCAAAAAATTTCCTCCGAAATTCTGTCCGTCACATTGAGTTCTGAATTCTCGCTGCTCTGGATCAAGTTGAGATTTCTTTGTATAAAAAATATCTGAAGAAATAGCACGTTTGTTAAGGAGCCCAGACCTGCAAAGTGAATTCTACAGGCACAGACTCGTCAAATTCCAGCTTTTATTTTTCACTTTCCGTTTGTTGAACAATATTTTTAATTTTGATGCCTCTACTGAGAGGAAATATTTCTGTTTTTCTATCTGAATCTTATTGCATGAAATAAAATTCTCAACGTTTTAAAAATACTCATACGTTATAATTCGAATCATAAAAAGTTCACCACAGGACAAAACATTTTAAGCACACATAGTTAAATAATACAAATACCATCCTTACGATATTTCACAAATATTTGATAGTCATAAAGAGACGTCATAATGTTGAAAATAAAACACACATTGTTAAGAGAAAGATGAAATTGAGAGACCACGAGATACGAACCAGTTCCAATTGTCAGAAGTCAACAGCAGCAAGCGGATGTATTCCAGAACAACTAACAACTGCATAACAACCATAGTATTAAAACAGCTCCAGGAATGATTAACAGTACCAGAAAATCTGAGATGGTGTAACGGTTTGACATAGATTTAACTGAAAGTGCAGTTTGAAATGCAGCTTGAAATGCAGCTGGAGGTGCAGCTTGGAGACAACTAGCACACACAGAGCAGCAAATGTCGCTGAGTTTGCAGCGCTTGAGCTGGAAATCCCCGAGCTGTGTGACGTCACAGAAGCAAGTCTGGCACCCACTCAACAACACACGCTGGACACTGGAGCACGGCGGAAGCTGAAAACCGTTCATCAGGGACAGAAAGACTGGTGGCAATAATTATAAGACCCCTGAACAATTTGTTAATAACTTCATTTCTATGCACATTGCAGTAAAATTCATTTTTCAGGGTGGAAATGACTATAAGACAGGCTTAAAATATTGTATTTTACAAAATTTTGGGATGAATTTAGTCACATTGGATTCAGGTCAGGAAATTTTGATAGCCAGTCCAAAGCTGTAATGTTATTGCCTATAAACCAGTTTTTTGTGATTTTAGTAGTGTGGATTGATGCATTGTCCTGCTGAAAAATTGCATTAATGTTCCCAAGAATATTCAAAAATGACACAAGACATTCTTTCAACACATCGATGCACATCTACATCTTGCAACACATCGATCACACACTGTTTTGTTTTCATTCCACGAACAATAAATCAACTTTTCCAGTCGCAGGAAAAGCTCCCCAGATCATCACGGATACTCCTTCGTATGGTCGTTTGCATTTCTTTTCTTAAATGATGCCAGTAATGCTGGCAACCATAAAGTTCATAATATTTTTTTTCAGAAGGCACTACTGTTCGTCTTTGCTTCTTGGTCCCAGTTACTTTTTCCTCTGTTCAGTTTAAACGTTTCCTTTTATGTTCTGCTGTTAAAGCAGGGGCCAGTTTTCTGACGCGAAATACAAAACAAGGTGGACCATGTAGAAGTTGACAAACTCTTCTTGGGATGACCAGTGAATTTTCACTCTGTTGCGGATCTCGTGAGCATAATTCAATATTCAAAGCTTATCAAAAGAGTCATAACCCTCAGGATCTTTCTAGTAATGCCTCACAACCGTACAAGACCTTGATAATTCTCCTGCAATTGCGTTGAAACTTACAGATTTTCCCTCATGATGATGGTAAAAAATTGCCCTTTTTCTTTGTCATCAGGAGCAGAATTTGTTGGCATTCTGTAATGATTTTACACACCGTTTAACTAGCTTGCAAATGCTTGCATACATGAACACCAAACTTTCGGATCTATTGTCCAATGTGGCTACCCCTTGACCACTAGAACCTTATACACATACACGAAAAGTTGTCTCAGAAAATATATGCACATTTATTCTTCTTCTGTCAAGCAGAATTTCGAACGTCACAATTATTTCTACCCTGAAAAATCAAGTTTCCATAAAGCATTTTATTTTCTTTTAAAGTAGACGAAAGTACATATTGATTGACATGTCAAATATGTTCTACATAGAAATTTTCACGGCTATGTGTGGAAAACGAAGAAGTTATTATCAAATCGTTCAGGTATTCTAACACAATTGTTGCCATAATTTTGCACAGTGAGTAGTTCCTACAATTATTAACATAACTATGTTTTAATGTCATAGTCATACTTAGAAAACATTTTTGTTTCACTTCAGATGCATCAGTGTTCAATTTTGGTTTGCCAAATTAAGGTGGAGTCAAGAATTAAGTCGTGGGATAGAGGGAAAATTTTCAATGCTTCACCGCTGTAAATTTGTGAATGTATTTTTCGAATTGAACAAACTATAGCGACTCATATGTTTGCCTCCCGAGTCACTTCTCTTCAATCTATAGCTTCACCTTGCACCTATATGTCCAACCTCGTAATGATTCACAAAAAACACGATATAGTTTGGATAATTATCACATTGTGTCCGATCATATTATTCGTAGATTCTACGATATTATAAACTACTATGATCATCAAATGAGAAGCTGGTGCTGACGCTCCTTTACAATAACAAGGTGGACATAGTTTTAAACCGGCCAGTTAGTTGTGGATGTCACCTGTGACATTTGCATCAACCTCCTATACATGTCGCGTACATTGAAGGAACATCGAGTAAGGCATGCGTGATAAAGGCACCACACACACCAAGAAAATTTTGTATTTTAAATATTTCACACAAAATCAGTAATGGAAGTGCTTATCAGATGGTGTATGTACGGCATCTGAGGTGACAATGAAATACTTGGTCTAAACGTGAGAGATACAGTGGATTTATTCTGAGTATACAAACGATCCAGGCGTCCTTTGTTATTTGTAAACCAGTCAGTCTTTACATTCATTCTCACAGTGAGACTAGAGAAACTTATGGCACAGGAATTTCGGAAAATGTTTCTGTGATGATAAAATTAGACTCGCTGTTGTGAGAACTATTGCATTGAGAGAACTCTTGCAAGTGACGCTTCTTGACTTATTTAATGAATCAAAGTAGGCTTAAAGCTCAAGATTGTTGTACTGCACGTAAACAAGTACATGATGTAAATAAACAAAACCAACGTTGAGTTTGATCGGTAATCCTCTATTTCTATTTTTTACGTCCAAGTGATAGCTGCTTTCAGTGATCATGGTTCCTGACGTAATAGTTCAGGAGTATTTCCGAGTCAATGCTTTCATGATTATAACAATAATAATAATAATAATAATAATCATAGGTTCTTTTCAATAATACAGGTCATCGAGTAAGATATTTTTGCAAAATGAATATTTATAAAGTATTTGTGACTGTAAACGTAAGATATTCTCACACTAAATATCAGTTGTGCTCATTGTGCATCGTAGTACGTGAGTTCTACCCACCGACAACGACACCTGAGAGTTACGGAGCACGGAGACGCTGTTATAAGCCTAAATTGATTGTTGAGGCTCCCTATATATTTGGGTAGTAATAACGTTGTAAAAATGATAAGACGCTACATGCTATTAAATCCTTACAATTGACAATTTCAATTACACGCATATGTTGAAAAATGTTGACTTTTAAATTTTAGGATTTCCACACTCATCCATAGGCTGAAAAGAGTGTAACTGTGTGCGTAGAATATCCTTCAGAAAACACTACTTCTTTCAGGCATTTCTTTTCATCAGCTGTAACATATTTTCTTAAAAAATATGCGTACATAGCATCAATATGTTTTGCTGTTCTTTACGAAAATGATGTTATGATTAAATCTTCAAATCGTCAATAGTATGAGTTTCTTGTTTTTGGTTTTCCATGAGCTCCAATCTTGCAAATGTATTGATACGTTTTGACAAGTGTACAAAGATCATGCAGCTCAACTGCAAGCAGCAGCTCTACAAACTCTGGCCACAATCATACGCTCCAGCACGCGAAATGATCCACATAATCGTGGACGTAGATAACCACACGAAACAGATCAAGATCATCTTTAAACAAGCGTGTGTAAAATTACTCGCTTGCAAATAAAATACAGAGCTTAATGCTGAGGAATTGGAATGTGCTACGTACTTGTCGCACACATGCAACCCTGTTAAAGATATTCTAATTTACTATTAGTTACGTAAATTACGTAAATTAAGTAGTTACTAATTTATCTTACTCTCTATTCAACTCCAACACGACGTGCGTTGCAACTTCAAAAATCTGAGTGTGCGTATGCGTTGACTACGCCAGAGAAGAAAAATAAGACAGCTCAGAGCGTGCTGTGGAAAACAAATCAAGGCAACAAAGAGAGGAAATGCGGTGGAAGGCACAAATAGGCACCGTAGGAGCTGATATTACCGTGTCTGGAATTTAATGCACGGACGTGAACACCTGATGGAGGAGTGCAAACGGAGCGCTAGCTACATGAAGCACCGCCGCATCCGCCCGCTCCAACAAAATGACCGAGCGTCCGACAGCTGTATAGCTAGCCACGTTGTTACTGCGACTGTTCGAAGTTTCATTCGTGTGACACATACTTCAACCCTTAAATACAAGCATTTAATTTCTGTACATGTTGTACGAGACACTGACGCTTGTTGACATCAATTCCGGCGACTAAACTGTACATGTTTTGAATTTGTTCGGTTTGGGTAAATATCCATAATGATGCTAAGTGCAGTACAGAAATGTTTGATGAATAACTTGGCAATTACTTCTAAAAATTCGGTTTGTATCATTCATGATACACGGTGCATTTAATGGCTAAATTCCACGTCCAGTATTTCAATGGTAAGAGAAAAAACAAGTGTATGGAAGTAATATACCTTAGTATTATAGTTTTTTCTATATTACGAAGATATCCCTTACAAGAGATCCCTCGATGACAGAATAAAAGGCTTCTTAGTTCCCGCGTTCCTGAGGTTTAGTTGATTATAACGTAATAGTATTAGTTTTAAAACACGTCGTGAGACCATGCCAGCCTTTGTGAACGGAAGCTATAGTTCAGCTAAGCAGTCTCGAACCCCCGCATGAGTGTCACCACTGTCAGCATACATGGAAGCTTCACTATTAAGATGCCACGGGATCCAACATATTTTACTTTTATTATTTTTTCCGACTCAAGCGCTTAATAAGACATATCATTCTAGTTTTCAGGTACTAAAAACGATAAAATCTAAAAATTCTATATAATATTTATTGTTAAATTTCATGCTAATTATTTTTATTCTAGTTGTACCCGATAGGTACAAACTACTTCTAAATTTACTGAACATCGCAATTCTAGCATCCACTGAAATGAAAAATAGCCGACGGTTACTTTTGCGACCAAATTCGTAACCAAAATGAGATCAAAACGCACTTGTTCGCACTTCAATCATTAATGATTCTACTTGTATCACCGAGTAAACCTATACCACAAAGCCACTTAATAAATTTGTTATTGGGGGCAGGCATGTAGTGAAAAGCAAGGTCTCTGTGCCCAGCCAGCAGCTGCCTATAGCGAACGAGTAACAGTGCAACTTTGAAAGACATAACTTCATGCGAACGAAAGTTTATTGTTTCTACAGACAACAAAACAAACATTGATTGATGTAGTAAACTTTGATGTTAGTACTATACTTACGATGTTGTACTACATTAATGTCAGTACTATGTATACTAGTGGTGTTGTACTACATTGATTTTAGCACTATACTAGCGACGTTATCAACATTGGTGTTAGTACTATGCTAGTGAGGTACAGTACCGTAGTTATACTAGCGAGGTATAGTACTAACTCAAAAAAGATTTACGGTGTTTGTTTTTTAATAGTCTGTCAATTAGTGAAACGTAGGTTATACTTTCTTAACACTTCAAAGTTGACAAAGGTCTGCACGGCAAGTGATGAATTCAAGTTTGATCACTAGCTAAAAATCAGCACAAAATTGTTGATTACTTTGCGTAAATGTCAATGAAAATTTCTCTTGTTTACTGAGGCGAAATTCTGCTCATCATGAATTTACATCACAAGCCGAGCTCTTCTACCCGGAGAGCTCGTTACGATGTCAACGATCTTTACATGAAAGAAAATACGAAAGGACAAGCCCTATTTTATTACACACTATGTAGAAATAAACATCTCAAATGCGGACAAATACGATTGTTTATGCAGTGGCAATGTAAGGTGACTAATGCGATGACTAAGTGTGTGTGTGACAATTGCGTTCTGGAACGTGGTGCAATAAAATAAGTTTCATATGAATTCTGCTATAGAAAACAAGTTGCTTTGTTGTTCTTATAAGAGGCCTAATTATTTTTTTTCATAATTTTTGTTCATTTTGAAGCTGTATAACAATAGTGAATACAACTTTTGGCAACGTTTTGGATATTTATTGCACCCTGTGTATGTACGGGGTAAATAATTGTTAATTTAATTTGTTCTTATTTACATGACAATTTACAAAAATTACTCGTTTACTATTACAATACACTAACTCATTTTGTTGTTTTTTCACCAATGGAACAATTATTTTAAAACAACATAAAAATATTGCGACAGCGATTTCGAAACAGAGGGAATAATAAATTCAAATTTAAATGCAATCAGCACATGGTCGGGACGCTGGACTTTGTGAGGTGGGCACTGCAGCGGCATGGTAGAGTTGTAAACTGAAGTACAAGCTGATGGAGACTCATCAAAATTAATTTCATTGTCGTGATTAAAGGGTGTGGTACTCTCAACACTAAGAATGATGTTGTCTAGACCAGCTCTCGAAACAAGGCAGAGGAGTTGCTTGACTTGAAGCAAAAGTTTGATGATTCCATCATGATCTGGAGCGGGGTGAGCTGCAAGGTTCTCATTCCAGTAGATGCTCCAATTTTTGTGTCAGACCTGAAGTATATGTGTCAGAAAGAAAGGAGACAGCTAGGCAGAGGAGAGGATTCATTGGTCAACTGTATGCTCAAATGACCATCCAGTATGTTGTCCCAGTCGTGCAGGAACTGTACGGTAACCGAAGGCTTTGGCAAGATCATCGAGCAAGGATTCATCGCACTGCCGAGGCTCTCCAGGCTGGCCAGGCTTCCAGTGCCAGGATCCCCTATGACTGACAGGCTCTCAAGATGGCTGACATGTGGCCCATAGAGTAGGTGTAAGAATCATCAAGGAGAATGTGAAGGAGGTGGAGGCGGGGAACAAAGCCCAGCTGAAGGGAGTGATCAAGCAGAAGTGACAGATCAACGCTGACAACGAGCTCAACAAGAAACTGACAAGGTCCATTCCAAAGAGGTTACTTGCTGTACTATAGAACAAGGACGACAGGCAAATCACAAAGGAAGATTATGACTAATTACTTTTCAATCAGTCAATTTTTGAACTATTTTCAATAAAATTACTTTTTTTAAATTTATCATGCAAGAAATTACAAAGTATTTCATCATGAATTTTCCTGGGTCACACTCTTCAAGATAATAGAATCGAGTTCTGCTTATCACAGCTACTCTTTTGCGTTCTTAGGCTTCTATCCATCAATTTGCATACTCAGTAATAGTGATGTTTATTGGTACTGATTTGTTCTACTGTACAGATTTTAAATAGTGAATAAAAATTTACCCTCCACTGATGTAAAGCACGTCAAAAAAGTAAGTTCTGCTGTGCATACATACATATATCTAACTTTTCAAAAATTTAACGGTCGCTCAGGCTCTTTTGCATACGAAAAATATCAGAATATAAAACTCTCGTGAACTATGCTAGGATTTTCAGATTAGTTCTGACTGATGTTTTCTCATTTTTTTGTGTAATCAAAACTGGTTTTATGATAGTGTGGGCTGAAGCAGGAACAAAAATTGGTGACCCACGCAAAGCGAATGAGTTAAGTAACTTTAACTAAAGTTTAAATAAAATTAAAATCCAATATTTTAATTTAAAAATGGCAATAATTATTGTTAAAAGGCATTTGAATTATGACAGCGTTTGGATCAGACTACATCATTGAGATGAATAGAATAGAGCTATAAGAACGAACCTTCGGGCCCATTCTTGGGTCGGATAATTACTTCGATAATTATTCGGTTGTTTACCCAAGTCCCATGCCGTATTTCTAGCCGTGTCAACCATATCGGCAGCGGGATTTGAACCCGGGTCTTTCCGCTCGGAAGCAGATTCGCTCACCAGTCGACCAAGCTGGTGATGCAGCTGATGAGTGTGGATGTGCTTCACAATGCAAAATTCGACATTCGGAAGATGCCGTTTCTGGAAATTTACTACTTTGATTTTCAGTAACATTACGGTTTGTGTGAAGTATCATTAAAAAACATGTATAGTATTTGACCAAAAAATAGAAGACACCTAAGTTTAGAACACAATATCTCTTCATTTTTCGTCATTTTGAAATGAATATGAAGATGCTGGAATAGTAAATTATACAAATCTTTTAACAATCATTAAACAAAATCAAAAGTTGGTCTGGAACAACACTGGACAGCCGTTTTAAGATTTTTGAATGTCACTTTCTAGTCTACCAATCTATTTTCCTCTTACAATGCAATACATTATACAATACAATAATACAATACGTATTATCCTATGAGGATTTATTCAATCTGATAGGAAGTACAACTGCCCAGAAATCGTTTTATAACTGTGGATCTTCTTGGATTTTGAGAACATACCAAAGAAACAAACAACTCAAAGTAGGATATAAACGGTAGGGTAAACTTACGTAGCTAGTCGTTTAGAGTACGAGATGCAAGCGTAAAAAGTAAACATAAATATGGATGAAGGAGAAAATTTTATCAAATGTTGCTAACCCAGCAGCAGGTGGTGTGGGTTTCTCCAATAGATCTCTAAAACGGATAAATCAATGCTGTAGATTTAACATCAATAACATTAACCTCCTCGAAATGAGCTTCGTAAATTTATACTGAATTCCTTCTTCCCCTGTGAATAACGCAAGAGGTAGTAAAAACTGGTGAGAGTTATCAAAAATTGTGATTTTAACCACAAAAATACCCGCCTCATAAAAACGATTACATTAACTTGCATGAACGAGGGGACAATGTCCGATCAGGTTTTCCTGTCAGACGATTTTTTTAAACGAGTCGCGTTGATGAACAAGGTCAATCACATGTGAAGAGAGAAATACGGGGACATTTTGACATTTCAAGGGCAGTAATGTTAAAAGTGAAGTTATATGAAGTTATATTCCATTGAAAATACGAGTGCTTTGTTCAGTAGTGTGCATTAAATGAATCATTTTCCGAACAGAATCATGCACGAGTTGGGTGGATTTAGTAATTGAGGGGAGTTCTTCACTCTCAAAATGAGCAAAAGTGGGTGCACCAAGCAGAAAATTGGTTATTTCTAATTGTAATTGGTAGTGTTAATAGAGCGAATAAATGGCAATCATAGCAGACATGTATTACGTGTTACATTTGAGTTGAAAATAATGTAGACAAGTTGCAAGGGGACGTTACAAAACTCACGCATTAATACAACGAATTAAACACATTTCTCGTTTTCGAGCGCTTTTCAGTTCGATGCAGTTTACTTGATAATTCAGTAAAATAAAGGACATAGAAATAACACGATTGATCCAAGTTTACTTCATCATTACACTTACTGAAATTCTAGTACTGCCATATCCGTACACAAGAAATCAAACAAGCTCATATAATAATCATCTGCTTGCAATTACTTGCAACAAAAACCATACTTCAGATAAAACTGAACCTCACAATGACTTCCTTTGTAGTTGAGTGTCAGTATCCTACATACAGTCGCACGTTAGCTTGCTCGTCATGGTACGGCGATGATACCACGCACACGTCATTATTTCTTAACAGGAGCTTCCCTTACAAAGCTACTCACGAATTTCAAAACGTTTAACCAAGTTACGATTGCCGGCGAAGTTATTTATTTCCCAACGTCAGGTCCGGACGTGGCATGCATAAATCATGCTCTTCCCAAATTGTTCAATCTATTCAAGAGTCTGAATTTATTATAATATAATCTAATTTTACTCGGGGCTGTTCATCAATCACTGACCGCGGGTTGCCGACAATTAAAGTGATTTTGACATGACTACATTATATATCTAATAACTCTAGATATATGCTGGTAATGCCTCATTAAGTTTTTATATAGACTCCCAAGCTCATTTGCGTTTTAGCTAACAATGTAAAAACTTGGGACCACTGACTGGGAGATGACAAAGTAGATAGTAAAGAAAGCATTGAAGTCAACCCTTTTTACAGCCCTGAACAAACCATTCTCTAGTTGGCAACCGCGTGCATTGGATTCATGCACAACAGTATCTCAAGAAAAGTACATCTACTTACAGTTCAAAAGCACTCATACATACATAAGATGCATTCAACAGAAAGTCGAGAATGTATAGGTGCATGAAGATCCCCGAGTTGGAAGAGACGAAACAAAAGAATAGCGCAAGATAGCGACATGTGGCAGTGCTGCGTGATTCAATGCCAAGGTTATGCGTCGCCTGAGGCGAGCAGGTTTGCCAAGCTACTCACTTCGCTGTATCGCAGCCTTTTAACTTACATTACGAAGGTGAAGGCTACAAACCTTCAACTTCGAACTCAGGCAACTCTTTTAACGTTGAAAGTCGAGAAATTCACCACAAAATGATCTCAGAACTACAACCGCCCGCAGCATAGCCCACCTGAAGTTGCATGACTTTTCGTTTATCATACCGGCACATCCTGTGTGAGAAAAAAAGAGCCGCAGCAGTCGTAAAAAAATAATCACACTTCCTCGCTCAAGAAACAACCTTTAAACCCTCCTGGGAACTTGCACATAAGTTCATACAAAAGGAAATTATCGGTTGATTGTTCATCAGCCATTATAGAGGGAGTGAAAATTATTTAACATTACGTGTGATTAACATTATGAATTTTTCACGATGGTGAAGACACATGCACGTGTCCAACTTGCAGTAAAGTAAGACTCATGATGAAAAAAGACAGTAACAAAGCACTAATGTGGTTCTCGTCACGTTCTAAGAAACACTGCTAACAGAGGGAAGAGATTCAGCGCTTCTTTGTCATGTTTCTCGGAGGCGAAGACGAACAAAGATCAACAGCATTAAAAAACGAAAGTTGGGTATAATTTCAAGAAAAACCGAAGTAATGTTGCAGCCGCCACTCTTACTCATTCATCTGGATTTTGTCCAGAATATATATTCTCTGCATATCATTTTAAACAAAATACATGACAACTAAGGGGTATACAGGTACTACAGACAGCAACAGCATTACACAACATTGGAATACAAGAGTCAGAATCTAACACAGTGATCGTCATCACATAAATCTAACTCTCAAGGTCCTTCTGCCACATTAGGTACCAGAAACTTCTCTAAATCCTGAATTTAATTGTGTCGTTTTGTCTTTCTAAGTTATACGAAGCATTATGTTCTGGCCCCAGGTAATGATGGCACGAATTTTGGACATCAGTACAAGTTTCACGTAGTTAAAGCCTTATGTAGAGCAAAAGCTTCAGTCTGCGTAGACTGCTGTTTCTTATCCTTTAGATAACTTTGCAACGAATAAAATGTTTACAACTCTACGTTCTTGGTTGTAATTGATGTAAAAGCCAGCTACTGCGGGTAGAACACAGAGACGTAGTAAGCTCTTTTCATTACAGAAATTTTTGCAATTCAGTGTAAGTCTCCGATGTCATTTGAGAGTTTCTCATATGCACTGAATTGCTCCGGGCGTATACCGATGCATGACAAATATGTCACGAAGGTATCATTCGTCTTCACAATTTACTGCTCTAAGGCAAATATATG
Source organism: Trinorchestia longiramus (assembly GCA_006783055.1). Taxonomy (NCBI): domain Eukaryota; kingdom Metazoa; phylum Arthropoda; class Malacostraca; order Amphipoda; family Talitridae; genus Trinorchestia; species Trinorchestia longiramus. The sequence goes on along the minus strand of VCRD01002922.1, from coordinate 30,546 downwards.
GAAGCATCGAAACAGGAATACGCACACGCACACCTGAAAGAAGTCATTAGCATTAGAATGTTATAGATACAGTACTCCGTTGGACAATAAGTTTGATTTCAGACTCAAAAACTTGGTGTTGTATTGCTCTTTGCTGCTTTGCTGATCCGAAACCATCCGTCCAAAATAAAACGACAGGATTTTAGCTAGTGCAACAACAGATGGCACATGGAAGCCAGCCTATAACTCCTGCGACACAAGCGCAACTGACCCGTCATTGATATACGAATTATGATCAGTTTTTAAAACTTGGAATTTTTAATAGTGTTCCATAACACAAAGCGATAAACACCGACAATGAATAGCTACCGGTAATACATAAGTTATTAATCGCAGGTTTTGTTCGATATCAATGCTTCGAGATCAGGGTGATAAGTTCAACGCCTGGGAATATCGGAGACGACCTGAGGATAAATGCAGAGTAAAACATCTCTGACGAGGAAATCGTATCGACTCCACTTTAGTTCTTTATCGAAAGTTGTAACACTCTTGACAATACTGAATGGTGTTATGTCGAATGCGTGACAATGCCTCGAGACAAAGCACATGATGTGGTCGAACACACATTACCGATTTCTTAATCTAGTATTGAAGAACGTCATCCATTATTACTAAAACTGATGTCGTCATAAAATTGAAAGGAAGATTAGCGCCAGTCATCAACTGACCATGTCGCTCCAGACCATGCCACAATCCAAACAATAAATCAAGCATTCGAACTTCCAAGTGTAAATAGAGGATGAATCCAACGAATGGCGGATTCCGAAAGCACCAATTCTCTGCTATTTAACTGCACCAGTTTTTCTCTATTCGACAGCATTAATTATTTGACATTTAACTACACTAATTCTCTGATGTTTAACTCCAGCAACTCTCTAAAATTCAGCTGCTCAAGTTGTTTTATATTTGACAGCACTAGGGTGATGTGGGGGCAAGTCGTACTACTAGTGGCATTATATTTGCCAAAATTCAGGTTTCGATGTCAGAGCAACTGCA
>VCRD01002922.1:0-23545 GCA_006783055.1 Trinorchestia longiramus | reverse complement strand
CCTCCTCCGCCTCCTCCTCCTCCTCCTCCTCCTCCTCCTCCTACCTCCTCCTCCAGCCCCTCTCCCTACCCCCCTCAATGCAACGCCTTCCACGCGCTGGCCAGCAACAGAAAAAAGAAAAACAAAATAAAAGTCCATTTTCCATCAAGTATACAGGTACATTACATACACATTGGGTTCTCAGAATGATGGTCCCAACGACTGTATTCCAGTATTCCAGGCTACTAATATTGCAGTATTCCAGGCTTCCAGTATTACAGTATTCCAGTATTCCATGCTTTCAGTATTACAGTATTTCCGTATTCCAGACTTCTAATATCCCAGTATCGCAGCATTCCAGGCGTTGAGTATAAAAACTTCTAATATTCCGGTATCGCAGTATGACAGTATTTCAGTATTCCAGGCTTTCAGCATTGCAGTATTAAAAATTTGTAGTATTCTAGTACTCCAGGCTTCCAGCATTGCAGTATTAAAAATTTGTAGTATTCCAGTATTCCAGGCTTCCAGCATTGCAGTATTAAAAATTTGTAGTATTCCAGTATTCCAGGCTTCCAGCATTGCAGTATTAAAAATTTGTAGTATTCCAGTATTCCAGGCTTCCAGCATTGCAGTATTAAAAATTTGTAGTATTGCAGGGTTCCAGTAAAACAGTCACAGTGTGACGAAGCAACAGCAAGACTCAGCGTTGCGTTGTGTGTACATCACTTGACTGCAGCAACTGACTATTTATTAGTGCCCAGACAAATACGAACAACTCACTGGGTAAATAAATTATAATGCGCTTTTTAATTAAACAATAACTAATAAGAGTAACTCACTGGGCAAGTAACTAATAAACTAATTGCGACTAACTCGGTGGTCAAATAACTAACAACTAATTATTCCCGTAGAATAAAGAGTAAACTCTCTCAAAACGCAGACTAAAATCACGTGGTATGGAGGCTAGGATTTCGTAACATGGAGAATAGAATCTTTTAGAATCTAGTTGAATGGAGAGTAGAATATAACAGAATCTAAAGCAGAATTTAGTAGTGTAGAGAATAGATTCACATGAAATGGAGAGTAAAATCGAGTAGAATAGAGATTACATTCTAGTAGAATGGAGTAGAAGAAGAATATTTCGCTATCTATATTAATAATTTAAATGGGCAATTGAATATGATTGTAAAGTAATATCTCCGATATTTCTTAAATAATGAACGGCTTTGACTTATGTAATATGTAATAGATGACGTCATATTTTTATTTTTAATGCGGCGTAATATATTTAATAGGGAAGTAATAAATTGCTGCACAAATATGTATTGGTATTTATGGGGCCTATATTTCAGTTCTTAACTGTGCAGCAATTGGCAGAGAGCTGCTGGGTGTTGCAGAAACATTCCTCAGGTTGACAGATGCAGCAGGAATACTTCGCTGCTCAGTAACATTACGGCACTGAAAAATTTAATTGAGAGTCTCATATCATGAACTGAAGTCTCTCCGCATCTATAGAGAGTATCGGATGCTGATGGAGTGCATCAGTCTTGAAGCGCATCAGTCCTGAAGTGCAGCAGAGCGTAAGCGCATCAGTCCTGAAGCACATCAGTCTTGAAGCGCATCAGAGCGTAAGCGCACCAGTCCTAAAGTGCATCAGTCTTGAAGCGCATCAGTCCTGAAGTGCATCAGAGCGTAAGCGCATCAGTGCTGAAACGCATCAGTCCTGAAGCGCATCAGTCCTGAAGTGCATCAGTCCTGAAGTGCATCAGTCCTGAAGCGCATCAGTCCTGAAGTGCATCAGAGCGTAAGCGCATCAGTCCTGAAGTGTATCAGAGCGTAAGCGCATCAGTCCTGAAGCGCATCAGTCCTGAAGAGCACCAGTGCTGAAGAGCACCAGTGCTGAAGAGCACCAGTGCTGAAGAGCACCAGTGCTGAAGAGCACCAGTGCTGAAGAGCACCAGTGCTGAAGGACTGAAGGAAGGTGCTCTCGCTCAAGGTCCTCGGAGGCCGTTGATCTCCAGCAGCAGTTCCGGACGAGAGCGTCCTGCAGGCTCGGGGGAGAGCACTTGTTCTGCAGGGAAGCTCATTTCTGATTCAAAATGCATATTTTACAATACCCTCATTTCTTGAAGCATAGTGTGCTAAGATACAAGATACTCCAGCTCATGAGAATATTTTTGGTAAAATGTCGAGTGAAATATTGTTACTCATTTTGCAGCCTAGGCGAGATAAGCAATAGGTTTGCTGCTCGTCGAAAAATCAAACTAAGAAAACAATGATTTCGAAGCAGTTGCGCACATGGCATGAATTGTTTTTTTAGGTCTAAGATTAGACTCATACAATTAATTAAGTAAACATGAGAATGCGTTTATAGTTGAAAGTTTAACTCGTGGTCATTTCACTCAACCGATAGTTGGACAATTGTAGCATTCAAGAAGTGTGATCCTGTGCATACGTGAAGAAACGAGTGTACTCAAATTAGTTCAATCTGGTCGATTATCTGTACCGAACGTTCTTTCATTGTCAGTTCTAGCCCGAAACTCTCAATGATGTCGATCTGATATTGCTCTGCAGTATATAATGAAAGTGACAGTATTGAAATGAGGAGTGTTACGAAAGAAAGTACTTAAAGGATTAAATTTCGTTTGTGTCTACCAGTCGTTTTTCTATTCGAAGATTTATTCGTGTCTATCCAACTTCTTTATTCGAAGTTTCGTATGTGTCTATCCGTCTTTTTTCTATCAAAGTTTCGTCTGTGTCTATCCGTCCTTTTTCTATCCGAAGTTTCGTCTGTGTCTATCCGTCCTTTTTCTATCCGAAGTTTCGTCTGTGTCTATCCGTCCTTTTTCTATCCGAAGTTTCGTTAGTGACTATCCGCCCTTTTTCTATCCGAAGTTTCGTCTGTGTCTATCAGTTTTTTTTATCAGAAGCTTCGTCTGTCTGCCTCGCTTAATGTCTTTCCACGTCAGTTGTTTCCATGTTTTCTCACGACCAGTGGAAGATTCTGAGCTTAAAATGAGTCTACGGAAATTGGTCCGATGGAAGCTACACTACTGCTTGACCTGCTGAGCTTATGTACAGGTTTTATGCTTTCACATTCACGAACAAAGTGAGTTTACTTTCATGAGGGAACGTGTCCTCAAAAATAAAATGCATGGGTTAAAAATGCTGTTACAGTCAACCAAAGAGTAAAAGTGATAGAGTGTTAAAAGACGATGAATGGATAAAAACTCCTAGAAGTAAACTGAAAATTTCAGTAGAGAATTCACATGTTCAGATTTCAATTCCATCACGAACCAATGGTTAGTCATTTCTAGAAATTACAGTAATCTAGTGAGGTCTTGTCATTTCCTGATCAGAAAAGCGTGGCTGAAAGGTGTTCTAGACATAACAAAGTATTATTTCAAATAATTTTGAGATTATAAAATTATCCTTTATGGTAATTTTGAGCAGCAGTTTAGATAATCAAGGAATTTTATTAAGATGCTCATAGGGAACCCTGTTTCTTTGTTTCACTGCTTTTACTTTCAATGGGTGATTCGTGAGGGAATGTTAGTTTGTAGTTTTGAATGGGAAAAAATATTTTCTAAGAATTAACACAAGTAATTCCTTACTTAAAGAGACGATATTACGAAACATAATTTTTTTTATTCGTAAAGGATTTTGACAGCAGCCAGTCTTGTCTAATTCATAAATCATAACATCGCTCTATATGCTTTAGGTGGAAAATAACTAGGATATAAATATCACAAAAATTTCTTCAGGCACGTCAATTCAAACCGTAACTTTAAATAAAACATGCCAAAAATACAAGAATGCCTACATATGAGGGCTATTGAGTGTCCATAAAACTAAAACTTGTAATGATATTGCAATTCTACTTCCACATTTCATTGGAAGATTAGCATCATGACACATCTATTCTATTCACGAAGAATATCATACCACATCGCTATGTGGCTTAGTGTCTAAAATTAGCTCAGTAAAAGACTCATTAGATGAGTGTTATAAGAGATTCATGTCAGTGAATCAGAACATGACCACACAGCCAGTGAAGCATGACGGCTGAAGCTGCAAGCACACGTCTTCAAAGCTCTCTTCTTCATACTTCTACTCTAAAGTTACCTTTTCTTTGAACGTCCGAACTTTGCCCTGCACGAGAGGCGATCTTAGATATGTCCTGAAGGTATCTCAAATCAAGCAGACCTCGCTGCACAGTGATAGAAGTGCATCATGACATGGGTGCTGATGCTAAATGTATCCCGGCCGGCTTATGAAGCTAACCCTGATAAAGCAGCTGTGTATGCAATGAATTATGCAACCACAAAAACAAGGACTGTAGTTTACTTCCATGCCGTAGCTAGGCAGGTTAAGGAAGCTATGTTTAGTCTAGATTATGAACATTAATTCCAAGAAATTTCGGTAACATTAAACAGAAAACGTTTCGGAGACCAGCTACATCACTGGTTGGAAGTACTTCAGCTTATCATAGGTTTCGAGCAAGGGATGTACTGATTTAAACAACGAAAAATAATTAGCATAGCTCATTACATCGTACTAAGGTGTACATTGCACACTACTACAACGTACAACAGTGTACACTGCACACAACTACAACGTACTACAGAGTACACCGCACACAACTACAACGTACTACGGTGGACACTACTACAAAATTAAACCAATTAAGTGACTGTACACAATTTTTGAACTAAAACATAAAAATAAATTTATATTTGAAAAATCAAACCCAACAAAAAAATACTGTCCCATGGGAGAATTATTTGACCGCAAAAAAATTTGACCCTGGTATTAAATAAGATTATGTAACTAGTAAATTTTCTCAGCAAGAATATGCAGACTTCACATCAGCCCCCATCTTGCATCTAGTAGTATTTGCTATGATGGAGACAGTCACGTATGTCACAAGTAAAAACCACTAAGAAAATCATCTATATTATTAATTCTCAAATAATTAGGTTGGATAATGATTTGATATCTAAGTGTATGTATAAGGAATTATTTTAATACAGTAATAGAAAATCCTGGCGAATGTCATTCTTTTTTGTTGCTATGTTTGTCTTACCACATGGCGACCACTACTGAGGTCTGTCTACCTACTCTAGTGTTTGTGTAGGATCTTTAGAATTTTTCCCTCTTGTTCAGGTGAGCACAAACTTAAAACTGAGGGAAATATGTAAAATCTTTCAGACATACCTCATCCTTTCAAGCTAGAACGCTTGAACTCAATGGCAAGACCAAATTGTCTATTTGTGATTAACATATTTGTCAATAATAAGAGCATTTGGAGAAAATTTTGAAGCTTTTTCCACAGAAACATCGACAATTTCTCATCAGCCTTCACTGTGATGACAGCGCTCGAGCTGCAGCTGTATGCCGTAGTACACGCGGATTTTTACTTTTTATCTTAGTCAACTATCAGTGTAACTCACAAGATGAGCTCATGATTTTATTCATCCAGACTTTGACTAAGTATCACCATTTGTATAATTTTTGCTTCGAGATCATTTTCACAGAGTAAACGTTTACTAAAATTCTACCACATGCTTTTGAAGAAGAACTGAGAACGTTAGTTTTCAAAACAAATACTTTTTACGTAATTTTTACCGTGTTTCAATGTAATGAAATTTAGTCTCCAAATTCACATGCAAATAAACTAAAATAAGGTCATATTCTGTTCAGAGCTTCAGACTTATTACACGTGTTCACTAACTCTGGCCTACAGATTTGTTGCTAATGCTCCGATGCCGTCACAACTATACAATTTGCATGCTACTTTGCTACATGAGTCGCTTAGCATTCTTGTGTTCTTCAATTTGCATAAAGTTACTACACAGCGAGAGATGCCTTGTTCGCTGGAGAAGTAGTAAAAGATTTCAAAGGCTACAACACCACGAAGAAATTCTTGCATACCGAAATATGATAACCCGTGGATAAGGACCTCACTGTTATTATTCATATATTGTTTCCAATTGGATATTGGTTTAGTACATAGTATTCAATTATATTTTCTGAGTTTTAAACATTGTTTCACCACAGAGCTCAGCTAAGCTGGCCTGTGTACTATGTAGGTTTACATTTTGTAATCCCATTTTTAATTAGAAGGATAATAGTTCTAATAACAAGACTTTGAATAATGAAGAGAAAAAGTAGTGATATATGGACGGGTTTAAGGGAACAATGTTCGTATTGTAAGTTATGCACATGTGCTTGAGAGAGTATGTATGTTTTAAAATGAAACGTATCGAAATCTTTAAAAAAATAAATTAAAGTCAGCTCTCAAATAAAAAATTCCCTCTTGGATATTGAACGAAATCAATGATACCTGTCGCTTTAAATAAATCAATGAAAAAAATCCACGCGAGAAAAAGCAAATTTGCAGAGCAAGCGCTCTACGAATGTTGACACAACACAACATTGACCTGTAAGCTGAATATACTGCGTTCAATAAAACAGGATGCAAGCTGTATATAGCAGTAAGCTGAATATACTGCGTTCAATAAAACAGGATGCAAGCTGTATATAGCAGTAAGCTGAATATACTGCGTTCAATAAAACGGGATGCAAGCTGTATATAGCAGCAAGCTGAATATACTGCGTTCAATAAAACAGGATGCAAGCTGTATATAGCAGTAAGCTGAATATACTGCGTTCAATAAAACAGGATGCAAGCTGTATGTAGCAGTGAGCTGAATATACTGCGTTCAATAAAACAGGATGCAAGCTGTACATATATAGCAGTAAGCTGAATATACTGCGTTCAATAAAACAGGATGCAAGCTGTATATAGCAGTAAGCTGAATATACTGCGTTCAATAAAACAGGATGCAAGCTGTATATAGCAGTAAGCTGAATATACTGCGTTTAAGCATGAAAGCTGAATTTAGCTGTAAGTTGAATATATTGCGTTTAGGTTTGATGAATGACGTTTGATGGATGAGGGTAAGTCATCAAGTTTGATGCATGAGGGTAGGTCCTCAAGTTTGATGCATGAGGGTAGGTCCTCAAGTTTGATGCATGAGGTTAGTATTCAGGTATGATGCATGACAGTAAGTCATCAAGTTTGATGCATGAGGTTAGTATTCAGGTTCGATGCATGAGAAAGAACGTAGAGCCCGATTTTTAGAATAGAACTTGGTATATTTCTTTGCATGTTCATAAAGTCTCTTTAAAACTTAACAAATTCATTACACAACCAAATGACGGTATTCGACTTCTTCCCATATTCACTATAGCATAGGTTCATCATGGAGATAAAAACATCACTAATCCTTTGCTTTAGATCAGTGATATCTCTTTTTTGTTTGTTTAATGCACGATATTTTTGAGATAATCCCATAGAAAGAAGCCCAGAAGAATGATGTCTGGCGAACAAGCACCAGCTAACGGATGCCTCTTAGAGCACTGCAGAAAGACCGACTGCTTGCACCAGCTGATAACGACCGCCTCTTGGAGCAAGACAGCAAGAAACTAAATTGCGAAATCGGAGCAAAACCTAACCTAATTATACAAACTGCTGCAGTAAAATTCAAGTAATGAACACTATCTTGCTACGTGTGCTTTGGAATGAGCTCCCCAAGGCCGTCAAAGAACGCGCCCATCCCCTCCAATACACAGGTAGAATAGAATAGAATAGAATAAGGCAATAGGAACGAGCCGTTTGGCCCATTCTTGGTTCAATACCGAAGTCCTGGAAATGTTTGATTGAGGAACCCAGGAACATGTAGTTCCCAATGTGGTGGAGCACCATCTTGCTGGAATATGATGGTTAATTGGTTACCTAGTTTTGATGTCATATATTCGGTCAAAAAGTCAACAGTGCCTCGCCATGAAAAGAATGCCTAAAAAAATGCAGTGTTATTAAAAATTTGGATTACCACCGAGTAAACCAGAACAAATCTGATTAAGATACCTCATACATTGCCTTTGTAATAAATTTGTTAAATTGTAGAGACCATTTATAGACACCCTGAATAATGATTTTTCGCTTTTCCGTGAATTCGTGTTTCTTTTCATATATAAATATTTTTATTTGATCAGGTTCAGTACACTTTGTCAATGTCCATACTAGCTATCCCTAAAGTAGGAATTCCTTTCCATCTCAAAACTGCATATTGTTCATAATAGACAAAAATATCATCAAGCAATGATACAAGTCTTACTCAGTCATATAAATTTGAAAGATTTATTTAGAGTATATTCATTTTTATTTTTGTTCCAAGCGGGGAAAAATATTTCAATATGTATTTTCTAAAAACAATAGTATGAATATCGATAAGAAGTAAAATGTAGTAACCTTTCACATAGAAAACACTTTAAAATAAACTCATCTCAGTTATTTGGTGGTTAACGTAATGTTGTTTTGAAGCTATCCTTGTGTTAATTTAATAACTACCACTCACTTGTTTCTAACTGAAAGAACAAAATCTCAATTAGAATATTTAAATAAGTTCTGTATTTAGCGTGTTCTGACAAAAAGGACTTGCCAATATAAACTAGCCCATTGACATTATATATCTGTCAAACATCAACAAAACATTTAATATTCGGTCACCAGTCTTTTTAAAATACCCCATAATAGTTCAATTTTGTACGAGAGTGTAATTAAGCATGAAGATGATAAAGGCACTTCTGTGAATTGATTATTCTATGTGCTATCATAACTGCACTCATGGCCTCACTTGTGCTAAGTGCGTCAGGAACTTCACTCCGTAACTTCAACATTGCACTTCACCTCAGCATTTCTACCCCACCTCGACCGTCAAACTTAAAAAGTGAAGCTTCCTGTTTAACTGCTGCTACAAATGAAAACAAAACAAACAATGGCTTAACACGTTTGTTGCGATGCGACCCACTGGTGGGTCACTTAGGTTATGTTCTGTAATTTTTTCAGATCCTTCTAGTGACTATGCGTACAAAGTGAAGTTTTACACCAATCAGGCAATCGCAACAAACGTGTTAAATTTAAATCCAGAGCCAGATAAATATAATTTATACGTTCAAAGTAACTCAAATTTGTTAAAGCGATGATGTATAAAAAAATTAGAATGCAGTGAAAAACGCACAGCGACGAACTTTGGCGTTCCAAATCTTGAAATATACAGGGGTTGTATAAAAATCAGGATACACCTGAAAAAATGGTTACTCGCCTAATATGGTGTAGCAAAACTGTTCGTATTCAAAACAGCTTATAGTCTTCTCGGTATGGATAAATGCAGTTCCTGTATACTTACAAGGGAATACAAGGGAATCTAATACCATTCTTCTTGTAAAACGGTGAAAGTTCAGATAACGATAATGGCGGTGCATAGCGACCACGCACTGTCCTCTCCAATGTAGACCACAAAGGTTCAGTAATATTGAGGTCTGGTGACTATTGTGGCTAAAAGAGATGTGACAAATTATGCTCGTCCTCAGAAAACCCGTCCTTGACGATGTGAGCTGTGTGAACAGGGGAGACACCACCTTCGTCGTCTTGGAAGACACCATTACAATTGGGGAACAAAGTTTCTACCATGGGACTGACTTGATCGGCCAAAATATTCACATAATTTTTAGCAGTAATGTGCCCTTGCAGAGTTATCATGAAGCTCACAGAAAATCCCGATTTGGCTTGCCAAAGCATCCCAGAACCCCCGCCATGTTTCACTCTTGACAACAAGCAGTCTGTATTATAGGCTTAGAATGGCGTTCGCCAGACGTAAACTCGGCTAAAAGTGGAAAACAGTATGAAATAAGACTCATCCGACCGTATTATTGTTTTCCACTGCTCTAGAGCCCAGACTTTATGACTTAAACACCACTTTCTCCTGTTACGGGCATTATCATCACTGACGAATGGTTTTTGAATCGCAGCTCGGCCAGAAATATAAGCTTATGGAGCGCCCTTCTTATTGTTTTAGTACTCACAGGGTTTGTGAACACATTCATTACAGCAGTAACTTTTGCAGCTGTGGTCTTCTTCTTTTTCGCCCAAATCCTCATTATTGACCGTGCGTCGGGATCACTCAACACACACTTTCATCACGCTGTGATTTACCTGATGATGTTTTTCTCAACTTCAAATGTGCGGGATAAATTTTCGACACAGTACCTAATGAAACACTAAACACCTCGTCTACCTTGCTTACGGACGCACCCACCATACGCACTCCATCAATTTGCCCACGTTCGAAGTCAGTTAGCTCTGATAATATGGAATTGCAACTTCACAGAACAGTGCCCCAACATCAACTGACCTTTACAGCTTATTTACCGCATTGTATTGGTGGCGTCAGTACGCGAGAACACCAGTGTCCCCTACACATTTCACTAGAAAAAACATTTCTTTTCAAGCATGCATTTGATGGGGTGTTTCCGTATTATTGCCCAACACCTGTATCTGTCTGGTCTGTACTAAATTTCGAAAACACTACACGGTGTTTCGTGTTTTCAAAGTGGGTAAATGAGGTAAATCCGATTGAGGTAGATGCTCAAACATTGAGTTTTACCACAAAAATAAAGTTTCTTTCTGTTCACGCGTCAAATGGAGTTGCCGGCTCTCTGCAAAGAGTCCACCTTCTTGCAACAAGCCATCTATTACATTTCTGTCACTCTATCATTGAAATATTCAGATGAGCAAAAACACAGGAAGAATACAAGTTAAGCCTCATGACCTGCAAGCATTTCAGCCGCTGATCTTGAAAGCAAGCTAGTCAGCAGCACGAAGAAGGCACGTCGCCAAATTGAGGTCATGGGTACACGGTCCAGTTGCACAACCAGCTCATCACTCCTTAAAAATCCATATAATTACAGCCTTCAAATTCCTATATGTCAAAGATGAAGGCACAGCTGTAAACAATCATAAAATGGTTAGATTTCGGATATGATTGGTGCCCAATAATCAAACAAAAGAGAGCCGTAGATGACCCAATAACAGCAAGATTCATGGTAACATAATTTGATGATATAGTTTCGAGTTTATTTTTGTAACAGTAAGAGCCTTAAGAAGTTCAGTGACATCATTATTTCGAGATTACAATTGATTTTACGTACTTTAAAACTTATTAAGCTGAGAAATGTGTCAAAAAGTGGACCATGACAGTAACCTTGAAAGCTAACGAGGCCAACGACAAGGCACCTCGTTCCTAACCTTGACAGAGGTAAGGAAGACGCTCACCAGAACTCCTTTGACGGTTAATATTTAATAGACTCACCAAACTGCTTGTCCAGTTGCTCATGGTAGCGGAGACTGTGACGCTTATATCATCTTTACATCACTCAAGCACGTTTCCTGAGGCCCACAAATAGTCCCGAATCACAGCCAAACAATACAAGTCGCACTCAAGTCAGCTCAGTCAGCTGCGAGTTACAACCGACGAAATCACATGCAAGGCTACAAGACACTGGGCGCTGCATGAGGCTGCATTCAGTACGTTTTTTGGGGTGCGATACGAAGCGAACCAGTTTCATCGCGTCATTGTGTTCGCAGCAAACAAGCAATTTACCAAGAAATGGATTCAAATATTGTCGTTACACACGTTACTCGTGAGTTGGACAACTCTGCTGAAGGCGTTTGGGATTGAGTAAGCATCTTGTACGAGTGACTGCGATGCAATACGTTCGTACTGATTGAGACGAAGTGGGAACTGGTTGAGTCCTTGGCTCTGCAAGCGTAGTTGCAGGATCGGCTCCAGAGGGCTCCACCTGCCACGTGACCTAAGAAATGTTTTCCGCATTCGGCTGCTCGGGCAAGTTTCCAAAGTGGAATTTCCAGCTCAATTTGGGGTCTGGAAACGCACTTTAGAGCCAATGTGTCGCGCTCAGCGTACCTAGGTTACTATGCCACCCACTGCAACTTCTGAATATGAATTTAAAGCGCTTCTTTTTTTAAAATTCACATCGTTTAGTTAAATTTGAAAAATAGCAAAATATTCTTCAATTGTGGTGGCAAAAACTTTCCGTGTAATCCGAAGAAGAAAAAGAAATTATCGTTTCACATAACTGTCTGCTGATTGTTTTTGCATAGAAGACTTGCAAAACAAATACTCATCCCGACCAACACGATAAAAGAACAAAATAAACATACATCACTTCAGCCGAGAAAATTTAACAGACAGCTGTCAAAACTCTATGATGACCATTAATCTTCTTAAACTTCATAAATAACATATCCACTTCGGGACTGATTATATTTTTTCGAATTCGACCTCCAGACATCAATCAAAAATTATTTAACCATTTTAACAGAATGATTGGCCACATGGAGACTGCAGCTTTAAAATGCATCTAAGCTTATCATTGAAACAATAGCTTGTGATACAATGTTGTTTAGAAGTGTTCTTGTAGCTGTACATAGATATAGCTCTTTTCAGACATAAATTATATCGTCACATCAAGCGCATGAACAAAAAAAATAAAAAATGTACAGTGAATAAAAAATCATATTTTATATGGATTTTTAAATTCGTAAAGAGAATGAAAGTTCGTAGTTTCTAACTATGCTGAGAAATAGTTGCTAAATATTATCATGTATAGGTAAAGCTCATACTTTGTCCGCTCCTAGATTGCAGAGGTAGTTGATTGATCAATTTTTTTACCACCTGAGTCATAGATTAAAGTTCGCTCTTTGTCTTTGTTCTTTCAGACTGACACGATTTTTACAACCTAGCATTCAATTCGCACCCTTAATCTATGATAGCATCCTTAAATTAAATCGATGGCCTTTGCTTTGCATAATTAAGATATTAATTTCTGGTACCTTAATTGTTGTTGTCGTGAGAGATCGAGTTGTAGAACGGCTTATCTAGAAATCCAAAAAACGCAATTCAGTGTTCCCTTACTTATCGCGGGTGTTACATTCCAGGACCACCCGCGATAAGTGGAAATCCACGATGAAGGGGCGTTATATGTATTTTAATATTACTTCATCAGGTGGTGCAGTACCTGTATCTTTGGCATGAGACGTAGTAACTTCTTCTTCAGGTACAGGTACTTCCGCTAAAGGCGTTGGCGTCAGAGACATCTTCGTGCGAGTTTTGAGCATGGTTATGGGGAGTTGCTGGCGCTGTTTCTTTGCCTGGGTTAGCATGGTTTTGTACGCTGACAAGCAGCTGTCAATGAAATTCCTGAACTGCACGGAACGAACGAACCATATTCGTATCCCAATCTTCAGAAATTGCTGAAGTTCTCGAGCCTTTCTGTTCAAGGTTCCAAGACGTTCAAGCGTTAGGCCAACCTCCTCCTTTTCCTCAGCCTGTTGTTCTTCTTCCTCCTCCTCTTATTGTTAGAATTAACATTTTTAATATATCTTTATGCTTGTTGTTATTTTTTGATGCAAAATTCACCTAATATATACATTACTGTACAACACGTAGTACTTATAGAGATAAGGAGTACTGCAAAAACCCTCGAAACAGCGAAAATACCGCGATAAATATTTTACATGAATATTTTTTGAAAACCCGCGAAATAGCGAGTCTGCGGTAAACAAACCGCAAAATAGCAAGGGAACACTATTGCATTTCAGCAGTACCCATTAAAACTTCTCGCCGCCATCCTCTTTGACAGAGATACAGAGAACATAAAGGTAGGAACCTGCATGATTTAAAAACGAAAAAACATGACAGTTTCCCATAATCAGCGATACTTAATGGCGCAGAAAATTTATGAATAAAGCTGCAGGATCTAGTTCCGTAGCGAACGCCCTGAAAGAAGTTGAGAAACTAACATGTCCATAGAAGAGTCTTAAATGACCATGATACTCTGCAGAATAACTCCCTTCAGTTCAGTACCCCTTAGGGGGTTCTGCGCATAATCTTTCCGAGTGAAAAAACTGGTTTTCTTCATCATGAAGGAATCATAAAAGACAGGTTTTGGACTTAGGTATAGGTCATTTACATACTACTTATGTATATGATACACTTAGGCTTTATGTCAAAACTCTAAATCTATTAACTTTAGCAATAAAGATTAGGCATAAAGTTAAGGTACAGAGATAAGTATAGAGTTTACGAGTCATGAACTCGCTGCAGCAAAGCACCAGGTACGTATATTCACTTGGCATTTTAAATGCTGCAACTCGCTCTGAAGATTTTATTGACGTTTCAAACAAAGGCAGGTTTCAAAAGAATCTTCGCTACCATAGACACATTGGAGGAATTCAAAAAAGGAAGTCACTAAGGTAATATGGAAAAAGATTAGAAGAAGTTGAAAGCAAGAGTGATTCTCAGTGCTTCAGTCAAACAATTCATTCATACTGTAAGCTAATTTCAACATTCTCGGAGCAGTTTATATCAATGTTGAACAAAAATTTTTCCGTAGGTAATGACGACAGATAATAGGGTTTTATAAAAGTCTCATGTATGATAAAATGAACACTGAATCGGTAATACTTAGCATTTTATCTAGTTTCCTAACTTACAATAAAGAATTTTATACTCAGTTTTAATCGTGATTACTTAAATTTTAAATAATATTGTTCCTAAAAAATATATAGATAGATTAGAACATAGATTTAATTTAAACTAACAACCCAGGGGCTCTTGGGAGGCTCGTAGAAATCATCAGGTAAAAACTATACCAATTTCTTTCCAAATTAAAACTACGCTTCGTCCACGGATATTTGTCTTCCTCATTTTTGTGTGCTTGAAAGTGAGTACTATTGGTGATGAAAGACACTTTAAAATACTCAAAACATATTTATTTATCAGATATATTTTTAGACTGAGACTAACTTGAAATGTTACGTAGCTGTGGTCGTGCTGTGCAAGGTTTCGGTATCTAAACGTTGCGGCGCCATTTAATTTAGACCACGCTTGAGCATGAAGGGATGAAGGTACTGTTAAAAATATCAAACTTTTATTTCTTTTAATACTCAAAACACAAGCTCGTTTTACCCACAGAAAACATACTTGTGTGTCTTTTCATCTGCTTCTTCCTAGCAGGTGCTTCCAGCAAAAAAAATGAAGGTTCTTATGTGGATATAGATATCATTCATGTGAACACTAATATGGGTGTAAAAATATTTCTATTTCTCAATGTATTTCGCTCACCAGCGTTGCAAATAACTGATTGCCTCGTTGCTCAATGAAGTAATTATTTCGGTACTTAATGAGGTAATTGATAATTACCTAACTAACTTTCTAGGTGTTGATTACATCAACAAGTCTGCAGCCAGATTTTAAGCATTCTTGGAAGCCACGAAAGTCAAAGATAATTAAGCAACAATATAAAGAGAGAAAGAAGTTCAGTTTGACTTATGTCATTTTTCTACTTTACAAACATAAAAATTTATTCATTCACACGTATCATATTAATTGGTGCCCCAATACTGGTGTATAATTACATTCATTTTCAAATGCCCCTAACTGTTTGTCGAAGAAACATTTGACTGTATTTATGAACTATATTATTTACGTCTTTCCTCTTCCCAATAAAATTTGAATTAAAGGCATCTTTAGCGACGACCTCGACTATTCTGAGGCACCAACTAATGTCATAACTAAAGGTTTAAGCGCCTTATTTTTCTTGCTTCAACTCGCCTATACTTTCTTGCATACAGAATGCAGCAACATAACTTCCTTTTTTTAAATGCGCTTTACTTTGAAAAACAAAATTATAGTGCCACACCCTGTGTAATACCCAAAAATAATTTCCCTCCATTTTATGAGATTTCAGGTTTTTCCAAAGGCCACTGCTTACTTCTGTCTCAATATGCCACTCGGTGGAATCACGTTCAACATTTAGGAATCTTAAATAGTTAGGAACTTAAGGACTAATTTTGGAGTCGTAGTCAAAGTGTTAATTAATTAAGTTTCTACCCTCTACACTTAACACTAAATTATGCAGCACGCTTAGTTAGCGTATTAGCCGGTAGGTATCAGACAATAATATTAAAATTATTCAATACATTACTTTCTCCATTTAATTAAGTAAATAACGCTTCACTGATCCACAAAAGTCGTGTATGCCGCCATTATTGGTACCAGGGGAAGTGGTTCAATGACCAGTCACGATAAAATGCTCATCAAATACTGTTTGAGGACAAAAAGAAACGTGCTGGACTTGTCTTGAGAAGCCCATGACAATTTATGATGGCAGAAGGGAAAAGTTTTCAATGAATTAATACATTGTCTGAACGCTGACACCGTACCGCTGGGAGACTCTTCTTGTCCAGTTCTGAACGGTTTCTGGACTGCATAAACCAAAGCTCCTAAACTATCGGAACAAAGAGCTCGAGACTGAATAAATGAATATATTGAGGCTTTGGGTGACAGACTAATATAGGACATCACAAGGTTATAAGGCCATACACATCCCCTTTTACTTGAGATTACATCAATCGTCACAAGATTACGTCAAGAAAAACTCGCGCACGCTGGCGTTAGCGGCAAAAGTGCAACCTTCATCACGTTCCAACCTTATTCAGTCGTCAATTATTTTTCTGCATCAAAATTTTCATTATCAATTGCAAAATATTAGGAACTTTGTGTGCGTGTTGTTATTTCATTCATTGCTTACACCACAACCAAAAAACTTACTATTATGATATTTTTAGGAATATGAAGAGAACTTGAGACACGGTATGCAGTATATAATTTCTTCTTAGCTGACGAATTTTCCTTGAAACATAACAACCAATAACTAATGCCATAAACGGTAAAAAAAATACGTCGTGAATCGTATTATCCCTTAAATAGAATCTATTCAAACAAATTCAACATGAGCTCGACGGACATTTTTTTCTAGTTAGCCGCCAGCTATCAATGCCATCTTTCCTCTGTTGTTCGTCGGTGCATATCAGTACATGACGTAAAGAGTTGGATGCTTTATCGTTAATCAAGACCGGAACCAGCTAGTTCTAAGAAAAGAAACTAAGTCGTCTCGTGTTACATTTAATATGGACTAATGGTACTCAGTCAAATCAAAGGTTGGCATTGATCTCATTTCTTACGTTAAGATCGGAACATGCTGTGTTTCTTTGATCTATATTTCATTTACACCTTTGGTTCTCATATTTTTTAGCCATTTCAAGTCAGATGGTACACATTTCATGCCTCCGAAGAGGTCATGTTTAATGCTTGGTGGCACAGAAAGCTCACCACTTTTTAAAATTGAGTTCCTGTGTTGCTCAGCTGCTCAAAATTTGTACCGCCATCATAAATGCAAGGAAAATATCCCTACGAATCTATAAATTTTCTAGCATGTTACACATTTCTTTCCATCAAAAGTATGAGCCTGAAAGGGTTGATACACTCACCTCTAAAAGGGAAGCAATCACTTCATTCGTGTGTTAAGAAACATGTTTTTAACTGTGTACTTTAACTTTTTGAACTGTAATTTTAAGTATATTTATATTTTATTTCGTCGTTGAATCAATATTAAAAAGTTCTTTCATCATAACTACATTTGAAAAAAAAACAGAAAACTTCGAAGTAATTAATTGCCACTGTTCTAATGGTTCGTTTAACAATTGTAGGGAATTATTTCTTCAACTTAGAGTGCCTAATAATGAAATTCAAAAAGGACGATCCTTTTGCCGGGTATTTTAACTATGATTGTGGTTACTTTACTTCAGGACTAAGTTACGTTGTGTCTATGATTAAACAATATGCTAAGAAATATATTAATGGATCAAAATATTCCCTCAAATTTGGTTCATCTGATTTCATACTAGAAAGTAGATATGTCGTGATAATAACATTTAGTTGGTGGTGAAACCAATAATATGATAATAGTAATAATAATTAACATTTAGTCTGCTGTGACTGAAGTCTAATGCAATGTGCAATGTGTTTTCATTTCGAGGAGGAAACAAAATAAAAATGAAAGAGTTCCTATTGAATAAGCCATTCTTCAGTAATTCGTTCATTTTCGCACAACATCTTTAATCGTGTGACATTTCCTCATTTAACTTTAATCGCCAATTCGCATTTTTCACACCTCCAAAAAAAAAATATATCATCATGCTACAATCTCCACTGCATGATCAAACATGGTACATTAATTGATAACATTGTTTATTAAACTGTTCAACTTACAAATTGTCTCAAGTTTTCTGTTTTCATGAGTGTTCAAAGAACCAAGAAACTCTTTGATACGATTTGATATTATGAGACTTCTCTCACGTAGCTTAGGCGGAGAGAGTCAAGGAAAAAATGGAAAGATGGGTCAAGTGCATGGAAAAGATGTCAGTGGTGTTGATGACATCTAGCAATCTGGAGCATGAAACAATGCCTATATTGTTCAATTAAACGACAATTTTTCCCTGTTAAAAGCAGGCATAACTCATGAATTGAAGTGTCGAATTTTAAACCAAGCTGCCGAGAACTTGTTGGGGGTTTGTCATCACTCGATAGTTTCCATCCCTGACGAACACTTAAAATTCCTGTCTATTAGAAACAAGAAGACTACAGCAGAAAATGTTAGTAAGTAAGAATATATATATATATATATCGTTGATAAAATTTATTCGACTGTTACAATTTAGGATGTATAGTCATTAGTAACTGACTTGGAGTAAAATCAGTAACTGTTTCGTTCCCAACAAAATCACTTAACCTTGGAACCTAGGTGAGTGTCAAGAACTTGAGTTAAGTAACTTACCTTCTCACTTGTCCTGCAGAAGAAATGTCTCGAAGCAAGCGCCGGAAAATGAGCTCCATCGAAAACAATGGGAGAAGTTTTCCTGTCGGCTCTCGTGTTCATCTCAAAGCACCCACAATCATTGGACGTTCCAGAGCCTGCTGCTTCAGCACAAGTGCTCTTTCTACAGCACATTCGTTCAATGTTTGTCAAGCTGTTTGAAGCACTTATGGAGTCCCATGCATTCCGTTTGGATCCATCGAATATTGCAGTTAATGGATAAAAGTCTTCAGTTGGAAGCTTCTCAATCCGAGTCCTGAGGGATTTTGAAGGACACTGTGGTATGAGAAATGGTGTTCCAATCACTGAATTTGATGATCCAGACGATAAGGTCACAAAAGGATGACTGGTGGAAGCTTCTGAAGTCCGAGACAATATTTGTGCTCCCGGAAGATTGAATGACGAAGTCAGCCATGGCAATTGATGCTTCCTTGAAGTTAACGGATGTCTTGAAATAGGATCAAAAATTCCTGGTATCACCAACTTTTTCACAAACTTTTGAGCTCGGAAATATGGAAGAGCGCTCAACCTTCCATCAACCTTCTCATTACAGGTGTCTTTATCTGCAACCTTCATTATCAACGCCGTAGGTAAACGTAGTTTAGGTCTACGTGTAGTCGAATATCATGTAAATCTTTTCATCTATTTTCGAACTTAAAATTAGTAATACTTTAATATTTGGCTGTGAATATCAGTTTAATCTTTAATAATAAATTTAATTTAACAATTCTTTAGTAAATTTCAAAGCGTTCTAAGTTACGCCAAGAAATGCTATGTAAAACCATTGAACACCTGGATAGTAGTCTACTTGTACGTGTAAAATCAAAATATGGTCGCACACAAGCAGGGTCACTTTTTCCATTTTGCCCATCAAACTTCGTAGCAAAATCAGTTCTGAATTATGTTCTATGATGGAGCTATATATCTTGTACTCAGGATTGCTCCATTGTTCGTGTTCAGTGCTTCAGAAAAATTTATATCAACTATCGATCTAAAAATGTGAAAAAATACCACCAACTAGCGGACAAAGCTCAGAGTATATTGAAGTTTAACTGTTGTGTTCTGTTCATACACAACTTCAAAGTAAACTTATTTCCTCCGCATACGAGCCCAGAGAAGAAGTATCACCTTTCTTCTTCTTGATGAATAAATTATTATTTCCAGGTAATGCTTATCCTACAATTGTCACAAAAATGTTTTTGATCACAGGAATAAAATGGCCTAATGTTTTGGTGAGTATCACTTACACGTCTTCCCCACCGGGATGACAGAAGCAGCCTGGATGATACTGGCTAGTGCATGATCTGCAGGTCTTTCTTGTAAGGTGCTCGTCTCCTCATTGGTCGTCACCAAGCCACTTCGAATTAACATAATCAGTCAAGCCAAGAGAAACTGTAACCCCGTCAACTAGACAAAACAATGGAACGGACGGCTTAGCACACGGAAACTTAACAAAATAATACCATACAATACTCGTTCATACATTGACGAGATGTTCCGGGCCCTGATGACTTGAATTCTACCCAAATGCAACAGAATTTCCCTTGATTTTATTAATATGTACGTTTTAGGAAGAATTAACGTTGGAAACAGTGTATCAACTAGCAAAGCTAATAATAGTATGTTTTATCGACTTCTTCTACAGAATCCTCATAAGCGTACGATCGTTTTCATATTAACAGCATTCCTACTGTGGTAGATAGAGCATAAAACAGGGTTTCCCAACACGAAGCACGTACCCCTAAGGGATGCATTCGCGATTTCACGGGGCACATGAAAGCTTTTTGGTTTAGTCAAAAAAACATGTTTAAATAATAAGTTGTTTACAACATAATTTCTTTATATGTACAGTTATAAAAATATTGATAGGTTATTTAAAAGTTCTACAATGCGTACCCGGACATGAGTAGCACATTGTTATTATTCATCCTAAATATTCGTTTCAACACATATTCAACCTATTCTACGTTGGTACGAAGTGAGACGTCAGATATTTCACATTCTTTGCTAGTAACTTGCTACCAGTTTATTATTAACAGTTAAAGTGTGTGGTTTTGGTGAGCATATTTGTTTGTGTTTAAGATACAAAAATGTATTTCATTAGCTTGTATAACTATTGGTTTTGTATATTTAGAGAAACAATTTCACTCACCCTGTGACTTTTCTGAATTCAATATGTATGTGTTAATTTCAAATATTATTCCTTAAAAATTTTCAGATATTTTTCAATAGTTCTTATTACGAGCACGATGGACAAAAAGCGCAGACATTTAGAATCGTACTTGTAGTTAGGATTTACATCTGTGGTGCCGCAGTTAAACATTGTGATTATTCTGAGTGTTATTTTTGCCGCGACTAAAAAATGTAATAAATTTCAGTATTATTTTAGAATTAATTCTATATCCATTTCACGTCTTTAGAGACTGGAAAATAACAATCTAAATCTTAATTTTATTCGCCAATTCAAATTGTAACAGTCGATTAGAGACAACGCTCTCGTGACTAGCTAAAGCCGTTCTCACAAGAATTCAGTTCTATTCTGAGCCTCTCATAGCGTGCATAGTTTTCTTTCTCCTCTTATCTCTAATTTGACGGGTGTACCCTAGTCTCTCTTGGTCTCTCCCTTAAGTATCTTACCCAAGTCTTCAATTACTTCTGGTCTGGATCTGACGCATGTGTATAAAAACCCCAACCTATGAAGCCCAGTTTCATAGACTGTTCCTCGAATAGATGAATTAACTGATAAAAAACAAAATTATAGATCTCTTTAAAATCAATAGATACATTTAGTTTTCATACTATATTATTTTTATGTTAGTTTCATACTATTTCCCTCAATGAACTTGAAATTCATCAATAATAATTAACAGTTATGGGCTTATATTTTGTTGTACTATTAAAAGAATATGTCCTTAATAATATTAGAATTAGTGTATACTTTTTTGGAAAACTGTTCATGCAATTGTAATGTGTATGTAACATATCTGGTGTTATACTTGGATTTGGACTTGTATTGGATTTGTATTTAGTATAACTTTTTCATTTTATTATAATTCATTTCTAAGGGGTACATGATGACATGGAAACTTGCTTAGGGGTACATCACATCAAAAAGGTTGAAAACCCCTTGCATAAAACATGCAGTTTGTTCCACCTTTACTATCGTACTCAAACTTTTCTTTTTAGCTCAGATTTACATGCGAAAGAATTTCTTTAAAAACCAATATGGAAATCATTATTTAATCTTGTTGGTATATTTTCTCAGGGTATAATTAAAGTATTTTTCAAGAGGATTTGGGACCGTTTCGTTCCTTGGCTAGGTGACGCACGTCTGTGACCCATCACGCATTGTTATTGCATGAAAATTGATTAAATAAAGTGACGATGGGAATCCTCTACCTTCAGCAAAGAGCAGCTTTTCGAACCAACCTCCTGAAGCCCAAACTCAGATTATTACAAGAATAAGTAGAAAGTGAAGCTGCTAGAGGGCTGATACCCGCAGAGGTATTGAGACTCATATTATTTTATCACTCACGGTTTATTCAGCATTATTTGTTCTTTATTCTGTACTTTTTATTCTTTTAGATCTTCTTGAAGTCAACCAACTGCCAATAAACGTATCTGCCACCCAAAGAATGATTTTATGAGCCTATTTGCCTTCCTGTACCTAAAAAGAATCTTCTAAATATACTTAATTCTCAAATAGCATTTTCTTTATAATGTCCAAGAACAGCAAGAAGGTCCCCAGCCTGGGTGGCCGATTCTGTCATAAAATAAAATGATGATAACCTGCTGACAAAATTATTTTCGGTGATGAAGCGATATCTCACTTGAACGGCAAAGTTAATATGTTAAAAGTTAATATGTTATGTAATATGTACTATGTTTAAGTTAAGTTAAGTATTGATTTTGCGATGTGAATTTGATGTTAAACTACGCTCTAATTGAAATTTATTTGTTAGAAAATAAACTGTTTTCGGTGTCCTAACTTTAATATTGATTCTATGTAGTTTAAAAAACGATCCCATGAAACCGAATTAAGAACTTTCAATTAATTATGCGCAGCAGATCTTTTCAAAGAATTTACGCCTTCTAAAAGCGATACAACCTGTACAAGAAGGGGCATTTTCATTCTCCAATATAAACGATTCACTCGCGGTTTGACTTAACGTTTACATCTGAAACTAACGTATGGTCCTCGCGAGTGTGTAACTAAGCAAACATAATCAGGCACATTTGCTGGAATTTTCTTCAATTTTAATAAAAAGAGGAGAACAAAACACACTGATAAAAACTTCATTATAATGCGAACGTTTCGGGCTAACACTCATCATCAGCTTTTCTTAAAAAAAATCTAACATACACCACTGAAACAAAAAAGATCTTATAAATATAATAAATAAATAAATAAATAATAAATATAATAATATAAAATAATTGTCATGGAAAAAGGGAAATTCACGCGTACTAAAGGTGGACATGGCAATATTTTTTCTGCAAGGCTGAGGTGGGTGTACGCTTGTTCACTGACCTGTGAAAATCATTAAGCCAAGGTATTGAGTTACAATAGTCATTATTGAAGATGATACAGAATTGAAAATAAAGCATCTACATGTACGTACTAATTTAGTATAAAATTGTTACATACACAGAATTGGGTTCTTTCAAAGGAAACGCTAATGTAGAACATGCACGTAAAATACAGGAAAATTGCCAGAACAAAGCTGCTAGGTTAGAATAGAATAGAATGAGGCTATAGGAACGAACCTTCTGGCCCATTCTTGGGTCGGATAATTACTTCGATAATTATTCGGTTGTTTTACCCAAGTCCCATGTCGTATTTCTAGCTGCGTCAACCATGTCGGCAGCGGGATTCGAACCCGGGTCTTTCCGCTCGCAAGCAGATTCGCTCACCAGTCGA
>VCRD01002921.1:26781-70792 GCA_006783055.1 Trinorchestia longiramus | reverse complement strand
TGGTGATAGGCTGTTTGGTGGCTGGTGATGGGCTGTGTGGTGGGTGGTGATGGGCTGTTTGGTGCCTGGTAATGGGATATTTGGTTGCTGGTAATGGGATGTTAATGGAAAGTACTCTTGTATCTAAATAGAATAGAAGTGGAACCTGCCAGCAGAGCGGCGGTAGAACAAATATAACCTTTAGAGTAGTTCACAGAAAGTGCGCAAAATCCAGATCGAAAAGCCACAACTCAGAACAGTAAAAAAACCTCCACGACAACCAACTCTTGTAATAGACTTTAACATGACAGGGTATAGTGTAACTGATACCCATGGACCTTGTCTCTGCTAGTAACAGATCGAATATGAAGCAGTAAATACTGCAGTATCTGGATATTAATACTACAATTTTTCGGCAGCTCATGCTCCAATATCTGGTAGTACATGCTAGTGTCTAGTACTCGTATATTGAATTTAGTCATAATTCAAATTTGCTTTACATGGCACCAGCTGTGGTAATTAATAGAATTTTTATGGACCGTGATAGTCCGGCATGGTAGTTATGTACTTGCTCAGATATTCTCATAAATGATTTGCTGTGGTAACATATTCTCGACGAGCAATTAACCTCAAGTTATTATATACCATTGTCTAGATTTTTTATGCTTGTATGGTTAATTATAATCTAATAATTCTGGTATGCGAATACTCTCTTCTGTCTCTTGTGTATGTACAATGAACATGAGTAGGTGAACGTGTGAGTGTGTGGCGTCAATTTCTCATTACGTAGGTGGGGCATCTAAGTGAAAATGGTAAAAATGTTCGATTTTTGAATTGTGATTCTTATGGTGGCAAAAAAGAGGCTCGATCGTTTGTAGATATCGATTTTCTCTTTCCAAAACTCTATCTACTTTTGTTCTAGCATGAAAACTGTAAGAGGAGATCGATTTGGGTCGAAAATGCAAAAAATACCTTATTTACCCCTGAAATCGCCATTATTTCGGAAAAATGAGAAAAAGTACAAGAATAAAATGTGTTAAATCCAATTTTACATACTTTGTTGCGCATAGTTTCGTCGTACCATGCGTTTACGCTTTTCACTAAGATGTCTCCCTTAAAGCAGTTTTTTGCCTAAGTTACTGCTCTCGTGGATCCCGGCTACAAGTATGCTGTGATTAAGCTGTGTACATTAGACAGACGCATGCAGTAAGCTGTTCACATGCACTGTGTACGCTGTTTACTAATGAATATTTCAGCCGTTTTTAGGGCCATTTTTTGGAGGGTAACCTATAATTTTTAGCTAGTTGAAAGGGCCATAATATAATGCCGAAATTATTTTTTAAAGACCGTTGGGGGCTGTTGCACACTGCCTCGAAACAGATTTCTTTCACTAGTTGTTTTCAATAGGCATTCCTAAAGTTTTTAATTTCAACCGTAATCAGTACCTCGGATAAAAACCCTGCTTCAGTGAGAAAAAGTTAACTTTTAGAAACTTGGATAAGCGAGCAAAAATCCCGTTCCAACCATCACTCCTGATTTTTTGCATTTGAATCAGTCCAATGCTTGTGCCCGTGTATATATAGCCTTTTTCGTTGTGTATATTGCACCCATGTATTTGTACAAATTTTGAGGACTAGTCAATGCTAGTTTTGATGAGGCTAGTGGCGTGTGCAGAGCGTGAAGGCTAGCCAGCAGGCAGTGCTGAGCGTGCGGAGTGAGGTGCGAGAGGCGTGTCTGTCTGCCCAGCAGCGCTCTGCTCTCCAGAAGGCCATAGACCAGCGCTTCAAGGTTAGTCCTGCTTCTTGCTGCGGATCCTGTCGTGTTTTTAATGTTAGAAAAGAACCTCTAAGACCAGTAACTCAAAAACTGAAATGACCATTTCCTGATACCGGGTATCGCTGCTGAGATCGTTTTTGTTGTGGCGGCGGTGGTTAAACTAGGAATGTAATAATAATTATTAGAAAAAAATTACCTAAGGTCGCTTATGTGATGTGACGGCGATGGCTAGTACTCTCACCGAATGAGGGCAAATCTACTGTTTAGTTTTATGTTTTCGTTGTCTGTGTATCTGTAAACTGTAAGGTCAAAGCACTCTTCAAGAAGGTGTGTAGCCTTGGGAAGAAGTGCTTGACGGTGAAACAAGGCATGGATATGTGACATATCTGAACTGCATGTGTTAGTGTATGTCAAGTCAAGGGTTGAGATAAATTGAGGGGTTGTGACCGTTGAACTCTGCCAGGCCTTAATAGTAATTTTAACATTACGATTGGGAAGAAAGAGTTCGTCATCGAATGGTCTTTTCTCATCGCAATGAGCAATGCCCTTCTAGAAGACAGTCTCAGTAGTAATGCATGCACATCACATACGAGGTTTTGTGGCCCTCTGGATCTACTGTATATAGTGGCGAAGGACGAAATAAAATTTCCACAAAATTTGACAGATCCAAAGGATAAAATGTTAAGTGAATATGCACGTACACGTTTCGGTATTCAAAAGGTGTTCTTGTATTTTTCGTTTTGGTTCGGTGAGTAACTTTGGAATTTAATTGCCCTGGAGATCTCATCTTCCTTTATTTCTGCTGTCCAGTCGAGGTTACAGTTCTGTAAATGATTGTTTATGGCTGATCATCCGAAGATTTATTTACCATTAAAGCATATTATTCGAAATTTATCTTTATGAAACTAACGGCCTTAACATAAATATGTTGACTTTAGTAGACATACCTTATAGCAATCTCGTGGTACCGTGTATTACTGCCGAGATCGCTTTTGTGGCTGCGTTGGTTAAACTAGGAATATAATAATAATAATACCTTATAGCAATCGGGAGTTTCATAGCATTTAATGCTACGTACTGCAACAAATTATGTAGCGTTAAAGTTGATAACTGGAAGTGATGGGATAATGGGCTAGGTATGACCTCAAGTAAAGAGTAACGTTCAAGAGGCAGTAATTTCTCAGATTTGAGTTCCATTTATGATTGTTGTGCTAATGGATCTTTCAAAAATGGAGATATTATAACTACTATATTCATGTCTCTGTGGGAGCACATGCATAATATCAGGAACATGTACCATATTAGGAATTACATTGGATTCCACCACTGCCTGTTATGGGATCCAGAAGTGTGATGAAGTTTGTCTGTGCAAGGTCTTGTTATATGATGACAAGGGGCTTTTTGTAAGTCGCTTGTACTGACATAGTCGAGTTGCTGCTATAAAGCTATCCTTCTTTCTAAGTATGAGGAAGCACTTTCCCCGTTGTTCCTTTCGTTGAATTCAGTTTTCCCCCTTTCTCTTGCAGGCTTGGTTGCGAGAGACCGGCAAGGAGAGGGAACTAGATCAGCTCAATAAGCTGGCTTCCCAACTGAGTGTGCAGGTCAGCTGAACAAATGGTTAGTACTTCTGCACTGGGCTCATTCCGTTCTGTATTTTGTAAAGATAGAGATGAACATTCTTTTTCTACGCCAGCAAGGGTCAGTAGCTGACATCTGTATCATCGGAGATGTACTTATTTTATCATCGAAGATTCGCTGGACACCAGCTCACGAGTGAGTCAACAGGCCTGGGTAAAGGATTATTGAGTTCTATGGTGTGTAAGGCGTACGAGGCTGACGCAAAATGCGACGTGTGATAGCTCCGAATATTTCTGTATTTTCGTTTTAAACTCTTGTGGTTTAATTGCTGTGTTGACCACATTAGCCTAATTTTCCTGATTAATATTCGTGTTTAATATTTGGGTTCACAAAATCAGGTATTTTTAATTTTGCCGAGAATTAATTCAACATTCCATACATGACATCGGTGACCCTTGCTTGTTTATTCCGCCGTTAAAAGAACAATTATTTGGAGTTCTTGCTTTGCATTTCTAAGAAATATGGCAGTTCAGTCGTTTGGAAAAATTGTGTTGGACGATTTTTTTCTTTCTTGATGAATAGTTCACTCTCCTGATTTTTTGTAATTTTGAATAGGAATACAAAAAATTAAACTCCTGCCTCGGACGTTATTGAATTAGGTAGTTTGCTTTCTTTGAAAACGACTGTAGTGCAAGACTTGCTTACGTAAATTAAGGCTGACCCAGAAATTAATGTAGAGATAATCACAATTTTATCGAAGTGTTCGTCTCAAATGCAAATGCATGTGTTCACATTACCTGTGGCTAAAATATAAGCATGTATTCTGAAATATTTCCTGAATTTGATGTTAGTTTGATTTGCACGGTAAGTATAACGTTGCATGTTATGTTTTATTTTTGTGTGCAGGATCGAGTGTTCGTAGAGAATCGTAATATCTATGTGTATAATGGTATTTAAACTAATTGTCGTTCTTTTTACTTCGTACTGTGGTTGACTATTATCGTAACCACATCAATTCATGATGGAACATTGTTCAAGATCATAGAGGCTGTGGCTCGTATTTTGTGTTCACAGAGGATCGTTTATATGACAAGTTTTCTTTAGAGGTATTTCAAACAACGAATGTATGCCGTCTTTCAAATGCTTAAATGTTTAAGAAAGAAACTGTGCTCTCTTGAGTGTGATTTGAGAGTGAAAGAACGTTTTTGTAGTTCACTCGTTTTAATTTCTGTACTTTTACTTAACTCGCCACTGCCTTTCTATACAGTATGTAACTTTCTACAGAATGTTGAAGCCTCTTTGAGAGTTTATTATATTATTGGTCAAGGATATTTTCCTCTATTAAACGTGCAACGTTGCTCGATATATCTTGCGTCACAGAACTGTTTTTCACTCTGGCTTTCTCCTTGCCAAACTGGCCGGCCTGTCTCACCTTGTTGGATAAGAAGCTGTGGCGTTTAATGAGTATTGTGTTGGAATAGTAGCAGTATTGTGTTAGTGTGAAGGTGTGGGAGACTAAACGTGTTCAGTTTGAATTTTATTGTTAAAAATTGTAAATGCTCAAATTTAATCAATAATCAAATAATAATTTTAATTCATATTTTGAATTTAATATTCTATTGAAAAATGTTGATAATTCGTAATTTGTACTTGAAGTTTCTACAATCAAAATTTATTCTTATTATTAACTCGTTAATGTATGAGTCATAAAGATAAACTTCAGACACAACTGATATTTTGTTCAATAAGTTTGAGGTGTAGCTCATTGGTTGCATGTGTTACTGCAGAAGTGATTAAAACAATCATTACATGTGCACAGCTTTAGCTAACAATTTGTGACCTAGTCACTATTGAAATAATAAATTTTATTAGTGCTAGCGTTTGATGGGAGTGCTCACAATTATTTTTAGTATTTTTTGTATAGCAAGGTCGTTCGTAGATGACTATGTATGCAATTTTGCAGCATTTATTGCTTTCGTCTCATTCTCTTAATCATTCGTGGTGAAATATGGCCACCAGTGATGAGACCACCAGACTGAGAACGCGGATACTTCCAATTTTCTCCCCGACACGTGCCCCTATAATCATCCAAGTACTGCCGCTTAATACCGTGCATGACTGCTGAGATAACTCTTTTGTGGCTGCGGTGCTTAAACCAGGAATACAATAAATTATTCGTGAATAAAAAATGTATCAGGGTGTTTAAAAATTTATGGTTTTCAATCGCTATGTAATGTGAATGAAGCAATTGCGTCAGAGCCAACGTCAAGTGGGTAGGAAACTGTTACAAATGGAGCATCTCTTCTTACCAGCATTTTGCCATTCATTAGTTTGGTTATTACGGAGTCTTCGGTTTATGGCATTTCAACTTACGGCAACGAGCGCCGTAAATCTTACAAATCCATGTTCTATGGCGGTTCGTTCGCAGCTTACGGACCGAGCGTAGTACATACTAGTTGTTTTGCTCGCGTGGCTGAATACATGGTAACGCGGCGCATAAATGAGGAAGATGCTTGTTCGTAACTCGAGGACTCCCTGGAGTCCATGGAGCATAAGAAATTTATAAAATAACCTATTCGCTATTGCTTATTATATGAGTTTGAAAAAGAACGCACCACTGCAGAACCAATGAAAAATATTCGTGAAGTGTATCCGAATGCTGTAAAAGTTCATATATAGCTAAGGTGATAGTGACGTGCTCGAGAAGCTTCCCTTCGGAAGACAACTGACTTGGAATAATCTGTTTAATGACACCTTTGTGTGAGATCCACGTTGAAGCACAGGGATTTGATGTATAAATTTTCTGTGCCATGTTCAAGTATTCACGAATGCTTCGACCTAATTGAGAAAGCACGCAGAAAGGGAAGTTTGGTTTTCTGAAAACGCAATTACGTCTGAACTACATGATACTCGATATCGATGTCAAATATTTCCTCGTTTTAAGGTGTTAAAATTCCATGCATATTGTGTCTTCAGTGCACTCTACCTTCATGTTATGTGATTGCCATAAAAATGCATGTAGTGTAATAAACTTCTAGTGTTAAATTGGCTAAAGTTATGATATTTGAGCAGTAATATTTGAGCCCAAGATGAACCATGCAGGGTTATTTATTTTCTTGCATTAAATTCATTGTTTATCTATTATATTGAGTAGATTCTATAAATGTAAAAAAAAGCAACGAACATATGCGTTTACCTGGACTTTTTCCGCCACATTCTGCTCCAGTATTATTGTAGGTTTAAATAACGTTAATATCTTTTATAGTTACGTTCAAGTTTACTTTGGTGCTGCTGCATTATTGTTAACTCTGTGTGACATGATCTCTGCAACAGAAATATCACAATTCTGGTAATTATTTAATTCTGTGTATTTTAGGCTAAGTTTATCTTTAACTATTTTCAGTTTTCTACTTCGTATCTTTTGCACCGTATGTTGTTAACACATCATAAACATCAAAGCTTGGAGTTCATATAAGTACTAATTAAATTCAGTAAGTCCTCTTTATGCTGTACATTTGCGTTCCTGAAAACCTTACTGCAAATCGAAATTACCGTATCCCGAATCCATTATAACATTTAATGATAGGATATGCGTTCCAGCACGTCGAAAGTCACCCCTACAGACATGAAAATAGTCACCGCAACTGTGAATTTACCGAATAAAGACTAACCGTATAACGAGGACTTACTGAGTCCGGGCGGCGAGAGCGGCATGCTCCGCAGCCTAGTTTGCCTGGCGGGACTGACTCTAAAAGCGAAGACGTTGCGCGCGTGTATGTTCTGAACAGGTTTCGTTCCGTGGTGTTGTAGTTTGAACAAATCTTGTTTTCGGCCACCTCTTCACTTCCTGACGAAGAGGGAAGTAACAAGCCCTCGTTTGATTTCTTCTACCTACAGTACACTGTATGTTTCTTTAGCATGGTATTTGTTCATGTCCTACCTATGTATAAACTATGTCGATACCGAAGCTTAGCCTCTTTCGAGACCTGCAAAATCCTCTTCTTTTGTCGTGCATGACTGTAAATTAAGTTTAAATAGTTATTACTAACTTTTTTGTTACCGCTGCTGTTTTACGTGTGTAACTGTAACAGTCTTACCTCTTTCATTTGCTTTTCGGAAAAGTTTGCAGTCGCGTGTGTGGGTAATGATGCTTAATGTTTAAAAATGCGACTAACTATATTTTACCATGCTTCGACTCCAAAGGTGCTGTTACTCGATTTTTTTTGTCGAGTGGAATGCTTTCGAAAAAATTGTGTAATGATGCAGAAATAGGATGATTCCTGACTTCTATCTTGCTCGAGTGTAATGATTTCTACTGTCTAATGATTCTATTTACTAGATTTTAGTGTAATGACTAGTAGTCCTAAGCGCAAATATGTATAAGTTTCGTGGCCCATGGGTACACCTCTTAGTCGGTCGCCAACATTTAATCTTAGAACCAGACGAATTTAATGTCATCAGTTGGATATGTTACTCTGTTGTAGTGTAGTTATATTAATTTTTAATTAAATTAATTAATTTTTTTTGCCAGTCTTGCGTGTGAAATTATTCCCGCTCTTGTATGTTCCATCAGGCTTGCTTGTTCTTGGTTTAGCTTTGCAGTTCTGTAGGCCTTTATCTTCCCTTTCTGTGATTCATGCTTTTTCTCTCGTAAAGGAAGGCGTTCTGTAGAATAGACCTGTAAGTGGTTGACTCTTCGAAATGAAGATGTGGTTAAACTTTTGTTAATTTAACAATTGTAATATTTTCACAATTTTAGGTGGGTTGACTATGTATCAGTTGATATTTTTTCTATATGAGCGTATGAAACGTTGTCAAACTTGTGGGTTCGTACCGTTTTTGTTCAAATTAATTGCGCGTTAAATATTTTGTCATTTCAAGGGTTTTTGTTCTAGGTATGTAATATATTTATGAAATGTCAAATGCTCATGAGTCGTGGGTGGTGGTATTATGGTGCCAAAGAAAACCAAATGAATGGAAATCTGAATTCCTTTTTCGCCAAATATCCTTGCTTTAGCTAAGTAAGCTCTTGTGTTCCTCATAATGAATATTCTTTTCTTACGTATTTTATTGTACACTTCAAATTGTTTCATGAAATATTGTTTTTTCAATAGCCATGTATGGATGCACATCATTCAAGCTTTGTACCCATGGAACAAAATGTGATGGAAAACAATTAATTACAAATGTTCTGATTCCTCAGTATTCTATAAACTGTTTTCTGCAATCTACAAAAATTCCCAAGGTAAGAAATTGAATTATACGATAGAAGTTATTTTATTCACATTTCTGTGCCCAGGTTTGTTCATGATTGACGAGGCAGTACTTCACACTTTACAACAGCACCCGAGACGTGGAGGGACATAAAGGAAATTCTATCACCTAAAGACTCTGACACCTACGTGGACACCTCACACCGACCACACATTTTCAGAACATTCGTAAGACCGAACAGATGTAACACATAACTTTTATCGTTAGCATTTTATCCACTTCGAACAATGATCGACAATGAGAAACAACGGATGCCACCACTCGAACATTTACCACAGAACATATGTACGGCAGACTGCGTTCGAAACAAGTTTTGAATAGACTCTTTACATTTGTTGCGCATACAGGTAACATTGCGAAGCCTCGGCTATTGATAACTATACTTATGACATTTTAGTAATTGAAGAACATAACAGACATCACCGAAAATGTTTTTCAATATAAGTCATACGAATACTCAAAAGTACAAATTCAATAATATTTAGGTTGCGTTCGTCGAGCTGTGTAGAAAGGGAACAGGAGCTTAGCTTCGCAATGAATATGTGGGTCCATGCAGAACATGAATTTTATGAGGTGCAATTGCTATTCATTAAAAGGGTATTTATTTTCTACAATGTTCATTTTCGCACGATGTTTCGCATTCCATTCATAAAATGTTTTTTCCCCTGAAGTTTGGTGTACTTCACTGAGATATCAAATGCTAACTCATCTTCAGGACTAATATGATTTAACTTATCCATGGACCGACACACGGTCGAAACTGGTGTTTAAACAAACGAAGATTCTTCTTACAGAAAATTATGCAACAAGACGAGAAGAAATCTCACTCAAGAAACTTTGTGGAAAAAAGGGATCTGCCTTTTCGTACCTAACCCCACTTGACTTGCACAACCAACCAGTGCTGTAAAATCTACACTACGTGGCTTTGATCACTTCTCAAGAACGTAATTCTCATGAAAACTCGCGAGGGCAGACATTTGGTGTCTGAAAACCTTTTATAAACGTTCTCACCTACGAGGTCCCTTACATACGTTGAAAGAAAATCCCTGTTAAGTTTAACAGTTGCGTGGTACATTATTTCTAAAGAGAGCTACTCGTACAGGAACGTCATACGACCGTCGATGTTGCTATAAAATGTGAAACCCTGCAACAGTTATGATGGATACTATGATACAAAATACAGTCATACATACAAACACTAAGAATTGCACATTCCATTAAAGTAATCTCGTTGGCATAAGATTGCGTAAGTACGGGCTTACTAGCCATGCATAACACATTTTATTTACACAACACTGTTGTTATTGTTCAAGGACTTTTTTTGCTCAAGTTTGAACGAAGCCAAATAATTCAAATGCTCGACTAGGATGCAATCATGAAAAGAAAAAGATGACAAATTCTCGCAATGAATCGCATCGCATACAAATAAATTTGCTTACAAAACAAAAGTGAAGTCCGCGAATATCTACTCGTCCATTTCAACGATGCATACTTTTACATTAGAATGGCGTACGCTAAATTATGACATGTATTTGTAATGAACAATTCATTCATAAAATGAAACTAGTTGCTTGTTGAAGAGTTATTAGCACACTCTTGCTTGAAATTATCGGAAGCCCTGAATGATGGCGGTGGTGTACTCGATTCTTATTGTGTAAAAAAACTATTTAGGCAACGTGCGTGCAATGTGTGCATAAGATTTGTAGGAAATCTTCCCATTCGACCATCATTATTATAGATGATTACATATCATTTTTCAATAGCGGACAATATAATGCACAGAGTGGGTTAACAGCACCGTAGTTACGAAATTCCATTCCGTAACGAAGATTTAGTTAATATCACATAACATTTGGTATTGCAATATGACATAAAATTCACACTCTACTTGGGGGGAACTATGACTTTCCCTCGTGAAGGAAGGAGGGAGAGGGAAATACCAGCATATTTTATAAACAAAGACCCATCTACAACCTTAGATCAGTTTCAGTATAATTAAACTGATCCGCTCAATGAAACTCTGAAGGGACATAAATCTAACAGCAATTAGTGGGTTTCAACTTACTATTGTATTGAACGGCACAGCCAGTTGAACGGCTGCAACATTCTAAAAATACTAGCATGTGTACTAAAAAAACAAAAAAGATGAGACACTAGTGCAAAAGCTCAATACATGGTAAATAGTTACGAGAAATTATTAGAAAGTTGAGGATTTGACCACCACTATCGCTTAACTAAAAAATCGCAGTGAAATTCGGTCAATATCGAAATCAAGTGGTGCAACACGAATGCAAATGGAAGCTGGAAGAAGTGAAAAAGTATGGAATTTTAAGCTAAAATCAACCCATAGTGATTGTCTGTACCATTTGTCAAAAAAGCTAATCTTGAAGTCTCATTTTTTTTTCTCTCAAGTGAAAAAATTATAATGTACTCCCAAAGGAAAAAAAGGTCTAATTGAAAGTGAAGATGTCGAAATAAATGATTTAGAATAGGTATACTTACATTGAGTCACGGAAGGATTGTTTGAAGCTAGCCTCACGTTAAATACTTGATTGAGGGAGAACTTGTAACACGAACTAACTTCAGTAAAATTCGTAGATTTTTGATGGTAGCAATTCACCTCTCACGTTTCTGCACACAGGAAAATACCGATAAGTAACGAAAGTCTAAATGCTATAGGAATAGAATAGGAATTGTTCAGAGAAATGCATTAAGATAAAAAATTGATTCCTCTGCTACGTAACAAAAATACTAACATACTGTTTTGCCGTAACAGAAATCCGGCTAAATGGAAAAGTTCAACACTAGTTTCAACCGATTACACGTCGCGATTAAAAAATCGCTCGGTAAGACGTTAAAAACTTCCTTGTGATTAATATTTAGTAAAATGCTAAATTTTAAGGTATCACTACCGTCTTCTTTCACCTTAGATGACTTTTTGAGTCAAAGCACTGACTGTGTTTAAAAGTACAAATAAGAGTATGAATTGTTCGTGTATTTGCTACTCTATACGACAAAATGCGATAACGTACCGCAATAACAAAAAAGAAAAGATACCGAAACTTTGATGGACTGTAAAGGTCAATGTATCGGTAACTCTCACGACGGGCAGGGACAAGAACAGAAAAAACTTAGTTAAATCTAAGAATGAACATAGCAAATTTCTCAACAAGCGGAATTAATTCCGAATCCTCAATGACACAATCTCCGCGGTGCGCCATGGTACCAGAAGATATTACGATGACGAGTACAGACATGAGCACAAGAATCCAATCTTCTCCATGGGCAGAGTTAAATGGAGACATGATGAATAACAATTTAGTTTAGCGAACATCCTAAAGGAACTTTCACTACAAATTATTCAAGTAGGGGAATTTTTTACGCATGATCAAGAATGGCAATCAGCCCAAAATACCATAAACTATATATTAAATAAAAACATGAAAAAATTTCAATGGCAATACGCTTACCTGAGAGAAAACCATTGCTGGTCAGACAGATAGATAAAAGTTTTGCAATAGAATTAAATAAAACTTCCTCATTAAGACCAGCAAACAGACGAAACGAGGTCAGAACTTGAATAAGCTCTTGAGTATCAGATGGTTTTTTCAAGATCATTTGAATATCGTGAACTACACTATACAATTTCACGTAACGTCAAAGATAAGCCAGTTCAGAATACAAATAGTACAAGTGAAGTTGCCAGAGACGATTGCTCTGAGCCCAGCAATCTTTGAACAGGACACAGTAAATCTTCAAATATTTACATTCTACTAGAAATATGTTAAAGCTTAGTACTTGTGGTTTTAATAGTACCTCTATAGAAATTATGATAAAGTTAATGACTATAAAATGAGTGAAATTTTTTTGCATGAAAAATGCTGATGAGTAATAATCAACTCTCAAAGAAGTTTAAAGATCAAAATGTCGCCGAGGAGCCAAGATTATTTACCGTTAGGGAGAAACCAATTAAACTAACATGACGTCTGCTCAGAGAACCAGAGAAAAAAATCCGACTGCGTAAGCTCGAAACCTTTTGGACTGGTTCCTTCTGAGTTACTTCAGGTAATGTTAAAATGAGAAGTTGATTAAATATAAAAAAGTTAATTTACAATGCATCAGCAGTAGCACTACGATCTTTTCACGAGACAAGCGTCAGGCAATCGTCTTAGCGTAGCTAACAAGATATGCCATACACCACCACCATCCTATAGATACGAACAAACGAAAATACATAATGAAGGTCTATTAAAATAAACCTAGGATAAACATGCAGTCTTTGGCGTTTCGGGGTGGACGATAATACGCCAGAAGAGTGTTAGTCCGCAAGGTAATTTTTCCGAGCATTTTAAAACTGATACAAGTCACGTAAAAGCGAATCTAGTTTTCTCAATTCCAGCCAATATTTGATTGAGCAAGTAATATACGAGAAGTGAATTATGGGATCACGTTGGGGAGTATTCCAACAAATGTTTTTGTCCCCGTAGTGACATACAGGGCGTTACGAAATTGCTCGTAAAGCAACAGATACAACATACGAAGTACACAACTAGAACAAAAAGTAGGTGATATCCAAATCCCAACTGCAAAACAAAAGACTACATATCAAACCAAAATTATTGACGTACGTGTAACGTAGCAACTCAAACCGGTGTATATCTAACCTTAGTTGATCAAACCTGTGTTTGTGCTCCAAATGTAAACTGTAGTCGCTACTTCAACATGCACGATCGCGTTCAACATATAATGAAAGAAGAGAGGAGTAGCGTTTTCCTCGTGGAATGAACAAACACTGCACTTATTAGAGGAGTTGAAAATGGTTCTAAGATAATGAATTCAAATTTAATGAAGCATATATGTATACAGTGCCAAGCAAAAGTATTGGATACATTGCATTTGTTTGTGTACCGTGAATAGTAATTTATATTTTGAGGTGAAAATTAATAATGTGGTTCTGTATTACTTTTAGGAACATTAGTTAAAGGCAGATTAAAAATAATTGCTAATCAAATCATTTTATCGACAGAAGATTGAAAATCCATCGAGAAATTCACAAAGTATCAAGCAGCTGGAAGAGTTCTGCAAAAAAGAATAGGCTAAAATTTCTCTCCATCTTTGTAAAAGCCTCATCACAAACTACGAAAAACGTTTAGAAGATGTTGAACAGAATCGAGGGTTTTCAACGAAAGATTAAATGCATGTATCCAATACTTTTGTCTGTATAATTTTTGTTTTCTGATGATAAAATGTGTTCTGACATTTTTTCTGAATATTCATGCTACATAAATTTTTTTGAATGTACTTCTCGATCATGTTAGTCAATTTTCACCCAAAAATAAAAAAGTACTGTGAACGGGACACAAACAAATGCAATGTATTCATTACTTCTGTGGGACACTGTATCTGCCCTATATTTTGAAAATTATTATAAAATATATTTAAACCACTATATCTCCTCACTGATAATTGAAGGATGGACATAGGGCATGGAATACCGGCCTCCCTGTGAGAAAGAAATACAGAAACAAGAAAGAAATACAGAAACAAGAAAAAAAACCTACGAAATAAGATAACTAAACGGAACAGCTTCCTGTAACAAGCTTTGCTAATTTTGCGGTGAGTTGCTAGGGCAACCACCAGGGAGCTCTAATTCTTCAAGGTCACTCACAGGTGAAAGACTAGTAGGATAACCTCCAAATGAAGACTAGGAATCCTTAGTCTTAGATGAGCACAACGTGTCCATGACACAGAGAAGGACAATCCTCATCACTGCATCTCTCTAAAGGGATTATTTTGAACGTCTAATTCAAAAAAATCTCAGTCTTCCTTTCAAGTACTACAGGTATACCATGCCACAAGAATAGGTCAGCAAAGCACTGAAGTTTGGTTCAATCAGAAAGCAAGCTACAGGACGGGATCGTTTTTGGAGACAACATGCAGTGCGCACTGTTCGTTGCTCATCTATCTGGCTCATCACACTTGCATCTATGTATTCTCTCAGCTGTATCAGTCTGAAAATGAAAACATAAATGTTAAATGCTATTTCTAAATATTTCAGCTGAATGATGCGCTTCACAATTACATACAGGTAAGATTTCAGACTAAAAACGGAGCCCATATCAATATAACATGACTAAAACGCTACTAAAAGAAAATCGTTGAAAATAAAAGGCAATGGAGAAGCAAGAAAACTAAAGAAAAAACAATAGCGATTATCAGTAACCCTCAGTCAGACTCTCGGTGGTTTAACCACGTTATCAACTTTTTAGTTTCAAGTCGTTTCGAAAGCGTTATAAAATACAGATATCTAGCAAACCATATCTCCTTGAGATTGTATCCGTTAACTAACTAAAATAGGTTTACAATGAAAAAAATTCGAGCTTTTGACATATTTTCGAGAACTGAAAACTAACTACCAATCGTTGCAATTCTTGGTAAAAAAATAAGTCGTAGCTCAAATAGGACAGACTCTTGGCAATAAGTCTCACGGGTTAAATCACCTTAACCTAACACAAATTTTTTGTTACCCACATTGTTTCTTTGAGTATCATAGCGTGGAGTTTAGAAGTATGATACAAGTGATTAAGCTGACAACCTAACCACCCAAACAGATTCTCTCAGACCGAGAGAGCAATGATAGAGTACACTGAACGCAATATATGTACACAAGCCGTAGTAAAACAGTATTTTCAATGATATTCTGCGAGAGAATCACAAAAATGATGCGACTGAAATAAGAACACAGTGAACTTATTATCACCGCGATTTAATTAACGAGGATAGACACTGATCCAACCTTAGAATCTGATCCAACATATAAACATCACAACACAACCCCTAGTCCAACAACAATCGTCTTATCGTGTGGGAGTGGTTATACTTTTGAAAAGGCCTCCAGAAGCACTAGAGCTCAGGTAACCGCAACAATATTAACATTGGCTCACGCAGCACTGGGTTATTTTGAGGCAGTGAAAGACATTACATGTTTTGTCTGGCGTAGAGAAGACGAAGCTACAGAGATAAGTGATTTCTAAGCTGCTTCTCTTTGTTATATCATATTCCTTCCATTAAGGACGTAAGATAACCAGTTTCGCGTCCTAGCAAAACCGAACACAAAAAGATTTACAAACCGTACTGTGGTGATTAAGGATGTTGAAAAATTTCTAGCTATACACTTTTAAACAATTATGGAGATAAGATGATATGAAATTTAAAGTTCTGCAGCACACAACTAAGTAATGACATAATTAGATGATACTTAACCAAGTAGTTATATACCATTTCGTACGTAGTAAACATTACATAGCATGGATGGAGGCCTTAAATATTACACAAACAAAAATGAACAATTTTCAAATAGAAAAACATCGCTTAAACCTCTGTTCAGAAATTCAGCTAAGAAGGAAAAGTAATGTCAGTTCAAACAAAACTGTGTTTTAAAATTAGACTTTCACCAGTAATAACACTCAATACTTCTTTCTCATTGTGGAGTGAAGGCGTTCAGTGGAAGTAGGTTGACTCAGAATAGGAAAGACATCCACTTCTCTGCTACCAACTTTCCTGCTGATATTCGCGGAGTTTCAAATTTCTGTAGAAGTTTAAGTTTCAAGTTGACCACCTCAAGACGAAGCGACTACAATCATTCATGAAGTATAATATCACTTTCCCTCGGTGCCTCTTCACTTTTCAAAGAAATACACTGACATGGAAAGAAAGTAACACAAACTGTTACTGAATACAGAACAAATGATAACGCATTCATATCTTCATAAACATGGTTGGTATTAGATTCCGCTTGAAACGTGTAAAATTTAGTGATTTATAAAAAATTAATGATCACTGCAACGTTTCTTTTCAAATAACCAAGCTCAGATGCTATGTTAACCTTAAATAACGGGACAAGACCCATATCATGCGTGTTTGAGTTGGTGCACATGAATATCATAGGCACGTCCTAAACAACAAAAGTAGGATTTACCTCTTTTTCAGAAATCCCCAGCGCCGTGACATATATAAACTCTCTGGAGTCGAAACTCATTCTAAAGATGTAGACTAGATAACCACGCGACACTTTCAAAAATTTTAGTTCAGCAACAAATTCAGCGAACATCGCACGTTCAAGGGACAAAACAATACAAAGATAATCGTAGAAAAGCTTTGTTCTCGCACGCAATAATATTTTTCCTTTGTATTTTTGTGTCTCAGTTTTAAGCATTAACAACAAAATTGTGCAATCTAATCCGACCTACAAAGGCAAACATGTATCGTTAAACATGCTTTTATATTAATTTTGGTAGTTTTAGAAGACATCGCTCGTTCAAGATATACGAAGGGAGCTTCTCTTTAGAACTGTGAGGCACTTCAAAAAGTTAAATGCATCGCAACAAGAGACCCAGTGACCCATTTAGACTAAGCATTTACGTTTTTACCGAACTGAATAATTATGAAATTTTATTTCTGTACGAAGCATTTCACTACAATGCTCATTGCTACGTAAAGATGGTACTTAAAGAAGAATCGGCCCGCTATTCTATATTTATAATAGATGCCTTGAATTTAACAATTCCAACTCAACCTATGAAAAGGATTGAAAACAAATCAAATACAAAATGCCTACGGATTTCGCAACAAGTACTTGAGGCTACATCACACTGCAACAACAGCAGTCTTGGAAATGGGTAAAAAAGAATAAAAAGCAGTTATTATTCATTAAGTATGTTGACCAAGAGTAAACGCTGCAAACTAAGCGCTATTGTTCTGTACAACGACGATAATAGGTACACTTTTAAACACTAACGTTTAACTCGTACAAGAAAAATGCACGTACACACACTGTTGTCATGCCATGTGCGCCAGCAAACAAGCATTTTTTTCATTTTGTACAACAAACATCTGCAACGATGACTGTCACATATCTTGAACATTGTAACGTACACGAAAATACACATACGCACACACCAACACTGCGCGCAATACGCCAACACGCAAATTTCTTCTTTCTATACAACGAAGATTTTGTCACTTTTCTGAAGACTGCAACATACACTTCCGTACATAGCAGCAGCGCGCGTGGCAGACGTCGCATGTGAGGATGAGAGGAGCGAACGTCCGCTATGGTCACGTCGGGAACATAAAACGTGAGAACCAACACAGGCAGTTCAGTTGAAATGAATGGTGATAAGGGACCATGTTTAGGGGTGATACAACACCACGTTGAAGGGGTGATAAGAGACCATGTTGAGGGGGTGATGAAGCGAAACGAAGGGAGGGGGTCACACGTCCTGGTGCTTGCTGGGACTCGTATTGATGAAGGGTTCGCTCCACATTCTTCTCAAGTCGCCCTGTCAATGAAAAAATACGGGGGTGCTCAGCAAAAATACATGAGACTATTTAGTAACTTCTAGAGTGAAAAAAAATATAAGACGATAAAACACTATCAAGACATAATATAGAACTTCTAGTTCAAATCATTCTCCTCCTAGTTAAAGAATAACTGGTGTAAAATAGCATAGGGACACTTTTGACTATAGAGATCAAGTAATACCCTGGATGCGACTATTTCATCAATGGTAAACTTATACAGACATGCAGAGAGAAGGACCGCAGAAACTGGGGGGGAGGGATACTCAAGTATGTCGTGGCTTTATTAAAATAATCTATGGAGGAAATTAGGCTATATACAGAGTGACACTAAACATTATTATTTATTGGTATCTAGAAAACCAATGGCATACATTATGTAGATCGATGTTCTGTTATGCTAGATGTTGACTAACAAACAGAACATCTATTTTATACATGCAATTGATATTCTAGATATCTATAAAAATAAAAATAAGGTCAACTGTTTTTAGATCACCCTGTACAATTACACTGTCTTAACTACCTACAACAAATAAATGTCATTAAGGTTGCAAGTTTGGTATCATTCGAGTCTCAATATTCTTGCAGAGGTATGAAATTGCAGAAACATAATACATTGAAGTTAAGAGAAACACATTTAAAAATGACTTTGTGAAACTTTGGTTTATACTTTGGCTCAATATCAACTACAATCCTGAGATAGAAAAAATATTGTACATTAGTAGGTTTTTGAGTTAAATTCATATCCCGAAATAATGCCGAATAGAAAGAACTATTCGAAATTATAAATCACACAAACAAAATTAATTACTTCCAGTCTGATATTGCAATTCAATCCAGATGTTCAATTTTAGAGTGACGAAGCATTCGCCATATATTATCTAGATTTTTCAAGCGCCCATCAACACTAATACTGCAATGCATAAATGAATGAGACGGCAAGGACCTTAAGGTAAGCCATAGTGAGGAGAGGCAGCAGTGTGAAGGGTACGAGGTAGAGTAGGGCGGGCTGGGCAGCCTTGAAGATCTCGCTAGACACCGTCGCCGTCAGCAGGCCCAGGAAGTACCCGATCAGTGAGCAGTGGAAATAGCTGCAGGGCACAAGTTTCAGGTCACAGAGAGCTGCCAACAACCAGCGGAGCATAGTGTGTGTGTGTGACGGTGAGGACGGGGAGTGTGACAGTCATTGTGAGGTCGTAAATGTCGAAGTTTAACTAAAAACTGCGTTGATATCAATGTATTATGAAAAACAGTTTTTTCCCGAAGAATTGACAACCAGTTTTGGTATCAGGATCCTAAATATCCTTCCAAATGTGTTGTCCATAAAGGAAAGGCACAAGCGCGTCCTAACTTCAAATATATTTTCTTATCTAGATCAGCTACGTTCAGCTACAATTTCATGTTACTGTTCATGAACACAGCAATTAATTGCTGTTCCTTTCAATGCCCGTATTCAGCTTTTCTTTAAGCAAACCGTGCTGACAGGCCCTTTTAATTAGCTACCTACCAACACATTTATGTTACAACATACTTCAAGCACATCAACAACAAAGGTACGTCACATACACCTACGAGCACCAGTGCTCTTAAAAACAGATTAATTTAAACTAAATATACTTAAAAACTAAGCACAAAGATAAAAACAATTCTTCTAAATGTCAGTAAGAGAAACACAAGACTAAATTTTTTTTAGAAAACAGTCTTGACACCACAAACAGACACACAAACACAAACCACATGTACAATTACATATACATTTCTTAGTAAGCACGTTGTAAACTTTCATTCTAGTCATTTAATACCTGAGTGTCAAACTCTATACCTTTGTATACTCTTGAGTAAGCCTAATTTTCGATTTTCCGGTGCCTCATAATATATTTGCACCATATCGACAGTAATACTATATCCACAACTTTATTCTTGCATTCAGACTTCCCTTATATTAACATAGCGTATGAAACTATCCAAACCAATAGTAAGCGCACCATCGGAGTTGAACAATTACTAGATCGTAGTTTCTAATCTAACAAACGGGTAATCAAAAGTGTAAGGAAAGATCATCCGACTTTCTGTAAAGAGTACCTGATCTCGCTCAATTTGAACCCAAAGATCACCTGATTTTGTTCATATGTGAGGGCGGCACGGGCACACCGGCCTCTGTAGAGAGAAGCTGCGCCTTCTTGTAGGCGTCGTAGCGGAGAACGAAACACAACAGCAGCCCAGGCATCACCTGCAGCATGCATACACATGAAACTAGGCTCTTTACTAATGAGAACGTGCACTGACACTCACAAATTTGAGAGAATCTTAAACATTAA
This sequence comes from Trinorchestia longiramus, assembly GCA_006783055.1. Taxonomy (NCBI): domain Eukaryota; kingdom Metazoa; phylum Arthropoda; class Malacostraca; order Amphipoda; family Talitridae; genus Trinorchestia; species Trinorchestia longiramus. The sequence goes on along the minus strand of VCRD01002921.1, from coordinate 50,504 downwards.
TGATTCAACGGTAGGTTGAAAAAATATAAACTACTTTTCTAATTTAGAGTTCTGTTCTAGTGTCATACCATGACTACACTTTGATCAAAAGAGCATTTTTATCCATCATGGGTATCACTAGCTGTGTCCAAAAATAGCACTTTATAATAAATGCACAATAGAGTGCATTCCAAATTTAGAACACATCTCGAAGAGACAACTTGAACAAAGAAAGCAGATAAAAAATAAAAATCGAGCTGATGGAGGCATCTTCCACAATTTTTCTGCATCCTTCACGCTTATGAAACTGAGGTATAAATGGGAAAGTCAAGGAGAACTTCAGTACGGAACTAAACCTGCAACAATTTCATGCTACAAGCATTTCAAATTCTGTGATGATCCCTCTCACATGTGTAGAAAACTATCATTATTTCATACCTCTTACAAAAGCTCAAAAATCCTACCTTACCTCGAAAAACAAAGTTTCCATGATAGATACACGATTATCTCTTTGAATCAGCAAGCAGTAAACATGAGTGCTACTTCAAGCAGCTGTACTTACTTCCAGAAAACGTACCATACTTCTCTTACTTAGTCCGTGGTAGCGCCACTTTACCTGCGCAACTCCTTCCCGTTCTGTCAACTTTTATGACAGAAGGTTGGCAGCTGTGAAGTTTCCTAATGGCCTTCATTACCGTAGCTTGGCCACCTTGACTGTACACGCTGCCGAAACTAGCTTCATACAAATATACAGAATAGAAATTCAGCCGTGTTGCCCAACCCTGAAAGACCAGTCAGAGATAGGATAAAAATTCTTAGCAGTATGCAACTTGATCTAAAGGTTAGAGCACTAATGTTCACACAAGCAGCTGTGTCCAGGACGCATCTTTGCCGTGGCACCTTTTCAATGGGCTCCTACAACCAGAAATATTAATCTGCGCTAGGCGAGGTTAACTATTCTTACTCAGCTTAATTCAATTTTTAACGACAACTGTCGTTTTCTGATGACCAGCAATGAAGAAAAATGCGACTGACCACGTCGCCGAGCCCGAGCATGCTGAAGTGGCCGGTGTGTTGCATGGATGGGAAGACGAGCTTGCCGGGCAGCGAGAGCTTAGGAACGTCCCGGGCCATACTACCCAGATGTAACTTACGGGCCATCACGCCCACAGGGTTCTCTGCAGGTCGTGTCGCCACCTGTCATGTTTATGTCTAGTACCATGAGCTGGACAAACATAAACAAAAATTGATAAAGGTACAGTCAAAATATGCTCTAAGCTAGTGATTGTACTTTTTTTTGCCAATGCCCCATCAAATGAGCCCTAAAATTTTGATGTCCCTTCCTTCTGTTGAGATATATAAGCCTTATTATTCGGAGTGTGAACTCCCACTCCCTAGAAGGAAACCTAAAAAGCAATCACCTCGTCTTAAACAAGCTTACACAGAACATCGCACAAATGAAATTTATTCATTTATTCATGAAAAAGTTATTTGATGATTGCAAATAGTCATATTCTACACAACCAATACATACCACATGCCAAATTACACATACAGGTATCATACATACACACAAGAGCCTCAGGTATGAATATTGCATAAATATCGCATGAATTAACTCGCACATATACTCATACTCACACGTTTTAGGGAAATAATCACTCTTATTGACTCATGCTCGAATTGCCTCCTTGAAAACAAAATTAACCTCCATGTGAAGCTTAGACTCAACGTTGGCAACCACTACTGGAGACGACACTTTGTTATTCTCGCGATAAAATGAGTTTTAGGCTCACATTCCCTTAAATTAACCTTCGACATGAATTAAATACTGTGTACCTTCTACATTTCCTACTTCTAGGAAGAAAACGTGGCAAGTTTCAAAACTAACATTTGATGTACGGTAATTTAGTACCGCCATGTGCACAACTGTTCATACACAGTCACTGTAGTTGAACATATTTACAAAGAAGCTTCACACAAAATTAAACTCCCAACATGAACAAAATAATAACTACTGACATTTTTCACAGCACCGTTTATTCTGACTTTGAAGTTCGTCTTCATTAAGTGTGAGAAGGGAACAATTACAAGAACTAATTAGAGCATGATGTACGTCTTTTCTGCAGTAATGATTCTCCTGGCCTCAATCTATACATGAAATCAATAATTGTAATTACGGGAGTCCTCACGCAAACACTGAACTTAAATGATGGCAGTCACCTTGACCATGACGTTGGCATTGAAGATGTACGAGGAAAAGAACACCCAGAAGACATCGTAGACCAGCAGCCCCATCAGTAGCAGCGTTGAAACCTTGAGGCTGGGCAGTCGTACGAACGCGATAAACGCCACACACAGACCCATGCCCATCGCTGCTCATACAAGCATATTGATGAATGTGAAGATATAGCCCTAATGAAATAATAAATTCGAGGTATGTCAGATAAACGACACAGATAACGTAACAGGTTTGTCAGAAATGTATTATTTTTACCTACGGTAGAAAACATGATCGCATGCTTAGCATTACGGTGTTGGCTTCTGCATAACCACTGCACCTTGAAAGACACCATGAGCTTCATGTTGAACTTCATCAAACAAACTTATCCCCCAATGATTTAAGGAACACAGAGGTAACCCGTTCATCTGTATAAGTCCTCCCTTCAGCAATACTTATCAAGCTCGTGGCATGCTGTTCACGTTCAGGTGTCTAACCTTGTCCGACGTACGATACAGTGACCTTAAAAAACCGAAAATGGCAGATTAAAAAGCACTGAAATCAAGACGGCCCCGACAAACGACGCGTTCAGACATCATTCTTCCCATAATGAACAGTATGACGATTGCGAGCAAACAGAGAAACCTCTTATTCTATAAGACAAATACTCTACATGGCAGCTACCTCACAAATTTGTGATTAATTTCTCGTTACTATTCGCACATACTTACCGTCCATGAGAAGCCAATGACCCGTCAGTACCCAAATGCACACAATCGTCACTGATAAACAGAAGGATAATATTTCGGCGCCAGTGAATCTGCCACACATGCCGAATGATATCCTGCGAAAGACAACAAAATTTCAGTTAATTAATGTACAGAAAACACAAGTCGATTAGAAGTATTGGCAGCTCTATGTATTTGTTTACACCTGAGAAAATTGATCCTTGGTTTAACCTTGACACGTCTTGAGCCACAACACAGAATCATTCGTACATAAATATAAATAAAAAGAACTGAGGTTTATGGATCAGCTTTCCAACAAAGAAAGACAACGGCCTGATAGAGAAAACAAAAACTGTACAACCCATAAATCTGGAGTACATCGCCTCTGCTTGCACAAGACATGATACCTTTTTCTACGTGATACGGTTCATTTAAACTAGTTTCTCCTGATTATTTTTATTATTCGACAGCCTAAAAGCGGAATTTATTTCAGGGATTGGCCACAACAAGTTAAGTTGTCATATGGATTTCAAGTAAGCTGTCGTGGGGTAGAAATGGAAGGAGAAGACGAGCCCAGGTACAAAACTAAATATAATCCAGCAGACTCCTGCATCAAACACTGATTATTCTACTGTATGTAGTAAGAGACGCAGCTGGAGGCGGCTTAGTTACTACGGTCTGCAAGCGGGCAACCCGATCAGAAGGCTCAAGATATATCTGAAGAACCCATGTCTTCATCAAACCCTCAAGCATAACTTGTCAATTTCCCACTCAGTGAATGAGGTTGGCTAAATTCAATGCAAAAAGGCACTTTTCTTCGAGTGTTCGAGTGAAACACATTAAATTATCAAAATACAAGAGCTCATGAATAATTCAAGTTAGAACCATAAACCGGTTTTTCACACAATCTTGAACCATTTCTCAATGGTATCGCACTAGAAGTGCACCAAAAAAACATTCGTTACTTCTGACACATCTATTGCATGACACCAGCAAGCAAGAAGTACAAGTAGATGAGGTTCGCCTTCACAGCAGCGAATCTATAAAAAACCCCAGCCAATACCTACTCAGAAATTCAGACTATTTTACACCATCAACATGGTCGATCAGTGGTACAAGGTGCGGCAACACAACTTCCTTTTTTTCAGAGGAAGTTTCTTTAAAAAAAAGGAAGTTGTGGTGCCGCACCTTAAGAGTTCTAAGACCTTACTTCTTGTTGTCAGTGCAGGGTCTGATGATATACTGGCACATTGGCAGCAGAAGGAATGCGAGTGCCACCGTCGCGATGACTGCAACCACAACAATATTAACAACCAGCAACATCCACTTTCTGTGAGTTAGGTAAACAAATGGTAGAAGTGAAATCGCAATGATGTAAGATTTCAGAATGATTTGGTATGAACGCATGGCGGTTCGAACATGTATGTACGTGCGACACAATGGAAGACATGGCAGTAACAACTTGATGAAATGTAAATACGGTAGAAAAGAGTGTCCGATGGTGTGAACGCGATACTGAAGAATATTAGAAACAAGGTAATGCAGTCTTAAGGACCAAGAGCTGTATAACCTCAAAAAATGTCTGACCTCAAGACTATACATCGAGGACATAATATAAAAACAAAATACAAGAATTTCTCCACGAAATATGATTCAGCACTGTAAAAAAAACAATCGAGAGGCAATGAATGAGTAACGGACCACTTAATGGCACATAGAGATTAAATATTTTCAGCATTGTCCCTCACGAAAAAGCATTGACTAATATTAATGCCGATAAATAATGATACAATATTTAGTATCATCCTATTTCTATGCGATGCACGACTTAACACATCCAAACAAATCTAGAAAGATCACTAGTTTTAGCAACCAAAAAAATTGAAAACTTATCGCATTCAGAGTATAGTTCGATTTGAATCTCATAAAATATACACATCACATATGAGAAATACATGTGCGCACGCCCCAACATTATATGCCAGACTACAACATGTAATTTCGGTTTATTACACACAAAAGATAAAAATCGCAGTTTTTGAGCATTGCAACATGCACATCTGTGGCAGACCCTGTAAGCGAAGACGACAAGAGGTCAAAATGTCAAAATGGAAAGAATAATGAAATGTATGAAGAAAAACAGACAGTCCATTTGAAGTGAAGGAAAATAGACCATTTTAGAAGAGGGTAATGTGTGTAGTAACACGCGTCAGTGAGGTACGGCACTTTCCACTAATATCCAAAGTTCAAGTGTTAGACTTCGGTAAGAATTCGTAACAGCAACAAGTGAAGAATGATATTTTCATTGTACATCGTTTCACAGCCCTAATGAAGAACCATTACTTTATGCAGAAAACATAGATAACGAAATTTCTACTGCAGATAACATGGATAACAAAATTTCTACTCACTAACTAGTTCACGATAGTTATGAAGAAGACCTAAAGCCTCGGAGATACGCGTCCTATACAAGGAAGAATAAACCTGACAGGTGTACCGGATACAAGATTTCCCGTCTTTTCACACACGCTTTTTGACAGTCATGAGGAACGGAGGTTGGAGTAGGCCTCAGGTAAACCGTACATGTCTGCCCGAGTGTAGAAGACCACAATGGGTCCAGAAACAAAACAGCTTTAAGGCAGTGAAGCCTCGCAAGTTCTAGCTAGAGCAGCGGATGAAACCCCGACTAGTGCAGGCAACCCTAGGAGTCTGTCTAATCAATGGCAAGGCACTATCACAAACATGATAGCGTCATCCCATTCTATCACAAAATAATGATCATTTTTGACGGCCATAACGCACTCCTATGCTCTGACTTAAAGAAACTCGTAACCCAAACTGCTTGCAACACTATATTTTATGGGGTATAGAGAGCTCTTCAGGATGAAAAACGTTTCAAAACTGTCACTCAGACGCAAGCCATTTTTCCAGCGATGCTTTTACATTTGACCACTTTGATCCTACACAAAGAAAGGCTTACTGTGAACAACGACGGAGATGCGATATCCTTAAGAAAAATAAACGAACAATTTCACTAGAGGTTCACATCAAATACGAGCGAGCCAATTATTAGCTGCCCCTTTCAACTGAAATTTTAAAATTCTCAACAAGAATTATGAAATTCAAATACGTGCTACGGCAATTCCACCTAAACTAAAGAGGTCGTGATCTATTAAACGAAACGTTCCACCTAACATTAGGTTTAGAGATCTCCACTTCTCTGATGTCTCGTTCTTATAGAACAATGTACACAATAAGCATTACGGATCTAGGCTTCAACAACCGTTGTGCTCATAGTAAAGCTCAGTGAACCGAGAACAAAGGTACGTTGGTCAACAGTTTAGTCAGTGTACAGGCTCTTTTATAACTAGGTCACCTAACGGTCTAACGAGCCTCAATCAGACCAACATTGAATGAAAAATCCCATACGAATCAAGCATAAATGTACGAAGAATTTCATTAGAAATATCGTAGTCCTTCGATCCTGGTTTATTCGAAGTTCCCCAAAATATTTGAATGCAAGTAACACACGTAGTGAAGAACGATGAAAATAAAAATGAAAAAGTAATTTGCAGGTAGTGAGTGACAAAAAATTAATGAATACTTTACATTTACGTAGAACAGAAAACTTTAATAGAAACAAGTAAACACTCACTGCTAGCAATGATCAGACTGTAAAAAGAAATTACTATAGCTTACATAATTAATGATCTCATGGTACATAATATCCAATAAAAATTAATCTGCCAGTGAAGACTACAAATATATTGCATCTCACGGCATTCACTGCCAATACCATACATCACACAGCATTCATTGGCCGTACAGACCACACAACAACACTCACTGGCAGTGCAGACTGCAAACAACACTCACTGGCAGTGCAGACTGCAAACAACACTCACTGGCAGTGCAGACTGCAAACAACACTCACTGGCAGTGCAGACTGCAAACAACACTCACTGGCAGTGCAGACTGCAAACAACACTCACTGGCAGTGCAGACTGCAAACAACATCTGCATGGAATCGAAGAAGAAGAACATGACCAGCAGAGACACGGAGGCACCCAGCGGTAGACACATCGCCTGCAGGCTGTCCAGCGTCTGCACGTCTGTAAGGAACGCTTCATCGAAGATATATCGTATAACAACGCACCTTCTTCTACATACAATATTCTTCTTCAATGTTGTAAATCATTTCCTATAATAAGCAGAATTGTATACAGTAATTTACGCGCAGTTTGAGAATAAGAGCAAGTTTATGATTGAAGAAACGAGCGCATATAATTTTCCATGAACTGAATGAGACAAGAAGAGAGAAAGAATGAATGAAAGTCTCACTGTTCTCGGAAGAAGCTGGAGAAGGCAGCCCCATCAGTTTGTGCCTCTCCTTTTCCTTTTCCCTCTCTCTCGCCTCTTGCTCCATGTTTAGGGATCTGCAACAAACCAGTGGCACACCAATGTACACATTAACTCCGTACTAAAATGTGATGAAAGAAAGCTAACCGAGAAACCCTTTGTGTCTATTGTGTTTTTTAACTGGAAAACCTGTTCATAACTTAGGCCAAGAATGGAACCGCTATTCAAAAAACAAGCCTAGGTAGAATGAACAGGGGAAACTATGTGTCGGAAATGAACATAAGAAGGCCATGAATTATTTCCAAAGAAAAAGAGAACTAAATAATGGATAATCCCAGCTCGTGTGCAACTATAATAATACAATGTCATATGACTGTAGTGCTTAACATGGGCGCATTTTGCGTTGGTGAGAGTTCAATGCTAACTGAAGTCAACATTGCGCAGATGAGCGAATGCATCGCTATGATTGAATGAATATAATACTCAGAACTGCAACCTCTGAGTTTAGCGTACTCCATTAAATTAGTCGTGAACAGTACACACGAAGTCGTACACCAATTTTTCGTTCAACTCGCGTGTATGACAACGTTCGTAGAAGAGGTTAGGTTCTTCTAAGAAATTGATCAATAGTTCATTAACCCATTCATTCAAGTTCACAGTAAGTATAGAACATTAGCAATATTCATCTGGTCTTGCTTAGTAGAATATATTTACAACGTAAAGAGATTCCACTTCTGAAATTAACTTTTCTCAAATAAGTTATTCTAGCATTATGTATATAGAAGATATAAAAGTGATCTAAATATATTTCCAGGTGATATATGTATTCCTGAATTTTAAGAATGTCAATGTAATCTTGAGGTAATGTACAGGTCACTCAAGACGAGTATGGTCGCTCGAACAAGTGTCAAAGACTAGCCCTCAAGTCTATTTAACCCTTCGAGTCTCAAACGAAATTTATGAAAAAATAGCAAAAGTTTACTCAGACATGAATGTCAAAACGTTTCAATGTCGAACTTTGACGAAAGTGTTTTCAGAAACGAAACATCCGATTCTCTAGCTAAAAAATATAAAAAGTACAATGATTCAAGAAGAAAATACGCTGGGAATGATGCAGTTCGTGTTATACTAAGATGCCATAAGTTCAAACTGTGTCAACCACATCAACCCCGACGCCCCGCCCACCTGAAGCTGCCATAGACGATCAGAAGAATGGAGATGAGAAAGGTGGAGACTCGTGAAGAGTCCACGATGGAGTACGCCCTGCAACAACATAAGCACGTAAAAGTTTTGCAATAAGATAAAAACGTGAGATCAATAAAATACCTGAAAATCTAGGTAATTTCAATTAAACACAGAATGGACTTTTCGGTCAAGTTAATTTATTTTATTTTTGGCGATGCGGGGTTTATCGAAAACGATCGTCAGATCGCGTGTTCAGGAGCTCATTGATGTACTCATTATCTGATAAAACGCAAGTGATGTCAGATACATAATATAGTATACAGCTGCATCCCAAAACCTTGCAATTCTGAGGAAAGTTATAAATAGCTGAAGTAAAGCTTCACTCATTAACCCTTTTAAGTCTGGTGGTACACATTTCATACATCCGAAGAAGTCATTTTTAATGTTTGGTTGCACAGAAAGCATACCACTTTTTAAATTGAGTTCATGCACAGCTTAGCAGCTCAAAATTTGTACAGTCATCATATATGTAAGGGAATATCCTTATGAATCTATAAATTTTTGAGCATGTTACACATTTCTTTTCATCAAAGGAATGAGCCTGAAAGGGTTATGCATATAGACCAAGTGTACGAAGTACAGAAGTGCATGACGAATTGCACGCACTTTGTAGGACCATAATGATCCTCAGCGTACACCTCTGCAGAGTTCACCAACTTGAAAAAATTTGTCAACAATAGAATAGAAAATGCACTAGACTACAACAACCGTTACTTGAAACGCCAGACGCAACCCGCGATTATGGAACGAAAAAAAGGAGCTAAACGTTTGCTCAGAATGAGCTAAACAGAATAATGAGCGGTTCTAAAAAACTCGAGAGTGCATGCAGATTTGAATTTTCTTGAGTCCGAGAATTTCAAGGTAAATTATGACAAATGTTGAGGTGAAGAGTCGCAACAATGAGGGAGTTGAGTAGAAAGTGATGCGAGCTTCTCTAGGAAATATGGCTGGATGTCACGGCCAAGCACAGCGCTGTCACTCCATTTAATAAAAGCCTAACTCCTCCAAATTACAACAAAAAATTATTTGTGAATATCGTTCACATCAGTTTTTTCATGAAAAATTATTTCAGCTAGCGAATTTCAATCAAATAGCTTTTAAGGATGCTACAAATGAAGAGAAATCAAGGCACGGAAATGAGTGTACTGAGGCAGAAATTCGCGACGACAGGTCAGTCACCTCCACAAAAAGAAGTACGGGACATGAAAAACAAGCCCTACTTGGCTTTAGAAGTAAGCCTGGTCATAATAAACAGAGTATTTTTCTTGTAACTATGTACTTTCTGTGATACAAGATGCATATTTGTGCATAAAAAGTTGGCAGATTAATTAAATGAAACAAGTAAATTCAGCCTTCCCTCCTAAGACATCAAATAATACTTAATATTCCAATTATTAAATGATATTTTTGTATTTTAATATCGATATAAAACACAGAGTACAATTTTCACCTTATATGTGATCATTAAGATTCCTGAGAAAATAGATAACAACTGAGATTATCAGTTTTCGGACTGTGCAGTTCCACACAGATAAGTCAAACTCTTCAACGTGTACAAAATTTTCTATTTGAGCTGCTATAAGCGAATCTGTGCAGACCCGTGCGTTATCAATAATAATTTGTTATTTACAATTGTTTCAGGAGCAATTAGACCACTTGGTGCAAAGTTCGCGTCCACCACACATTAAATAAGTTCTCAAGAGAGCGACATCTAAAGATGACAGAATGAGGAGCCTAAGGTCCTGAACATCTTAGAAAAGAACACGTCTCGAAGACGAAGAGCATGAATGCAAGGTAACATTTCTACGCATTTCATGTGCGGTCTCAGACCGCTCATAAAATAGCGAATCCAGAAAAACCCGAGGAACCACAGAAGAAATGCGTGATTCATAGCTTTGGCCGAGGGCAAATTACAAAAAAATTGTGTTTTTGAAAGCCAAACCATGATCGTGTAGCCTGCCATAAAAAATACAATGTTTACGTAACACATTATTCGGTTTTGATAAAGCACTACCCTTCCACCTGAGAACGCACATCCAGCTTCATCAAACGCTGTGATCATTGTTTGTTAAGATATTTTTTTTGTACACGCAAGACTGGAGACGCTTTAGACCGCGGCAGCAAACACACAGATACTCTGCGGTTGATTAGTTACCCCAACTCCGATGCTGCACTCCGCCACAATGTTTTCATAGTCGACGTGAGGATTGAAGTTTAGTAAAAATACAATACATCGTGTGGAAGTGTTAAATAATCGGCAGAAAAAGAAAAAAAATAAAGTATTGTTTTCTCGTGAAAAATGTCAGTTCATTTGGATTACTGGTTGGCAATAAAATTGCATAACCCAGGAAGTGATGTCAAGATAGTAAAACTATGCTTTCTATTAATTTTAATATTATTACCATTATTTCATTATTTTTGTCATTTTCTTTTCAAACCAAACTACCAAAACTCACTCACTCACTTAAACCAATAAAAATTCCCTAACACAAAAAATAACGAGAAAAATACAAAACGACATGACTCCCCAGTCGCCAACTTTAAAAGACGGAAAAATGAAAGGCAAGGCAACCTCAACTCTCAAACACCAAATCTACAACAAACTGCTTTAACGATGTACAACTAAATTTGCTGTCGGTAGCTTAGAGTGTTTTTAACGGAAGTCAAGGGGTATTATCACGCCTATATGCACTACAATCTCCATCTGTGAATGTCCGTAGCTGAAGCCATTTCTACCTACCACGATTTATTGGATCTAGTCACCCTCTTAGTGTTCTTATAAGGCCAGTCATATTCCGTAGGTCAAGATTTTGTTATTTTTTTGTAGGAGTTCGAAGTTTGAAAAAGAAGTAGACAATAGTCAAGCTGTTTACAAGGACTTCAATAAAAGTGTCAAAAATAAAATTTTCTGATGTAAGGTCCATCGTACGTGAATCTAGCATTGCATTACAATAGACAGCGTATCAAAAATAGAATAACTGCCGTATTATTTCCATGTTCTAATTTATATAAAAGAAAAAGACACACAAAAGTATAGCTAGTAGTTCAAGATTTCCGCAGTAACGCAGACGAAAACCTGCTCGTAAAGAAGAATTTCAAAATAGACCCTCACAACATGCAAGACCATCAATGTCTCTCAAGCCATAAAAACATTTCATTAATATTTCTTACCTAGTTCTGTAGTCGACAAAAAAAGCTTGGTCGTCTTCTACTTTACTGGTGCTTAAAGAGCTAGATCTGATCACAGTCCACCTCAATTTTTTTCTATCATCAATAACTATATTGATGATTATGCCAATAAATTCTATCCACATGAAGGGAGTGAAAACATTCATTTTATGTCTTGCTAAACACGATCAGGTCAAAACTAGCATCAAAATTGACTAGCATGAGAAAGTTAATGTAACCAATTACATAATTTACATGAAAGGGTGAACAAACAGTCGAAAAAAAAGCCTCAACCTAGACTAAGTTTTCGTTTTGTAGATCAACTTCCCCATTATACCACACTGATACGTGTTCTCTACTCAGAAAAATTAGATTAGCTTCATAATTACACACACACAAAAATACTAAAACATGAACTGTGACCTAAAATTTTACACCATTTATCGTCCAGAGAATTAAACGTTTATTCACAATATTTTGTACTATCGATTGCGAACAGAAAACTCGGGCTTTTTTAATAAACCTTACTCCATTTAGTGGTGGCATAAGCTTAATTAAGCACCGCATTGCTTCTCATTCTGCGACACAAATAGATAAATGTACTTTAATAGCAGTTTTACTTGAAAACCTACGTACGCTCAGTGCTACAAACGGTACGTAAAGCCAGTCAATTCCAGTTAGACGTGCACCAGCGCACCCATTAATAATATACACTGTAAAAACGTGTGCATAAATAACTGGGGTCAATACACCGAGGGAGGTATTATTATCCTGAGATAATACTAGTGGAAAAGATAAGGAACATGAAAATGTTGCAAGTGAGAGTTAAACAGGACAATGACGAAGAAAAGTGATAACTAAATAAATCAATCCCAATAAAAAACGATAACTGGAGAAAAAGGAAATTGATTTCGAGATCTTGACGATTTGAGAGTTATTGAAACTTTGTGATAGGTGGGGAACAACTTTTAAAAAATTAGGCTATTTGTCGGCACAGTAATTTTTCATGCTTCTCATGGTGTACTGTAGTATTGGTATTGATTAGTACCAACGATACTGATGGTATAGACTCGTTAGTGGGAGATCCGGAATGGGTCTCTGCCCCAATTCCAGTATCAGCCTAATTCATGTCTCAACTGTCAGAACATTAATTGCAAAAAGTATTCAATTCTTGAGGTTGAAACTATGAATTTTATAGAAAAATTTCGTCAAAATCAACTTAATCTGAGAAAAAGCATTTAAAATGCAGTTATGAATTCAACTTCAAAATTAAAAACAGAACATGTGTATTTCTGCATAAATTTTAGTTAATGTTGATCCCTTCTGACGTATTTGTTGTACTTCGATCAGACGACTTTTGTCTTCTCAGAACAACTGACCAAGTAACAATTTACAGCTTGAAGAATTTGAACGGGTTTTTGGCTTGCGGTCCCACGTCATGTGCAGAATTTATAAGCAGAATTGTTACCTTGCAATCGATTCTCAACTACGAAGACACCTCCCGAAGCTACTCCAATATGTGAGAGGCGTGTGATGTTAAGGTCTAGTGCGATTCACTTCATGCACACACTTATAGAGTCACAATTTTGCACCTTTTTAAACCCGCGTAGCACAACACAAATTTTTGAAAGAGGAAGAAACGTGTTTGCTAAGTGTACACGGTTTGATGTCGAGCTTAATATCACGGCAGCAACAATTAAATTAACACAATTAACACTTTATGTTAATTAACATGAATAAAACTTAACCAACACACCTGGTCAGCAGAAATGATGTTAAAGATATTTTTCTCCTGGAATATTAATCTGGATGACCAAGAAGTAGAGGATTAAAGCAGGAACTTTAAATGTTTTTTCTAGCCATATGTATATCAATTTTACTATATAAGAAAAGTAATACTAACACTTCATCAAGACACACATTACTCACTTCCAGTGTAATGCAGGAGGCTATTTGTTTCACATTAATAAACGGAATAAGTGGCAATCGAATAGAATGAGGCAATAGGAACGAGCGGTTTGGTTTATTCTTGGATTGCTACCCGAGTCCCATACCGTTTACCACATTTCCTGCGAAGTGGCCCACCGGTGGGCCACTCAAGTTAGGTTCCGTAACTTTTTCAAAGCTTTCTAGCGACTGTATGTACAAAGTAAAGATTTGCACCGGCTAGGCAATCGCAAAAAACGTGTTAAAGTAAAGGAATCAATCACGCGCGCACACACATCACGCACACAAGCCATTTCAGTCATGTACACTCACTTGACTCACGCACAGGCATTTTAGTCACACACACGGGTTCTAGAACTACGAACGGTAATTCAACAGGTGATAAACCGATAATTATCACCGATGATGAATGCATGTCTTAGAAAGCCATCAAGAGCGAAATTAGGTTTTGCACACTAGTAAGCTCTATCAGATAAATGCTTAAAGAATGAATAATCGTTTTCGCTTTTTTTCTCTTTTATTTATTTTTCGTGCAGCAGTATATTTTCTTCAAATCAAACCACTGGAAGAAGTTAATTCAATCTTGACCTTATAACTAGGGAGATCTAACCCCACTGTTAATTTTACGTTGGACTTCTTCTCAACAACTTAAAATAAAAACAAACTCAGGAAATTGTTTCATAAACGTAAACAATAACCTTATTCTAATATCAATATCCCGTAACTTGTTCCATGACCTGCAGTAACCATCATGAATAGGTCCATAGAGGAAGAATTTAGGGTAACAACAAGTGTTTACTAAAGCACTTGCACTTAACTTTCTGTGAAATTTCCATTAATATTCTGAGTTCCTAAACAGCTAACTGAATAATGCAAACTCCAAATGATCTTGAGTGGCCTACTTAAGAATGCAAAATGCCTCACAGAACAAAGCTCCCAAGAGGTAGAATACCGGTGAACGACTGAACGTACTTCTATTTTAATCAACATAGCGGACAAGACACGAAAATGTCATAAAGACGCGATTCAAATTGATTCAGGTTCCAATAACCAATGGAAATAAACGTTAGATTGATTTGTTTTCTGTATTTTCTTCGTTTCCTGATTACGTTTTAACTTATAACATACTAATACATACCAGGGTTCTTTAAAAAATACTTTCAGTGCATTACAAAATACATAAAATTTAATTTACCTGTAATTTTTTTACCTATATATTACGGGATAAGTTTACTTTAATGTCGATCCATTGTTCTGCAAGGCCGGAGGCGGAAATCTTACAATAATGAACCAAACTGCACCAGCAAAGTTAACCTGCGCAACAAAAACTAAGCATGCCACTATGCTGCTTGATCTCATTCGTGCATTGTTCTTGGAATTACGATCGAAACCCTATCAAGAGCCTATAAGAAACAATAAGGCGAGTGAAATTTGAAATTCTGCATTTGCCTGCGAGCTCAGTTCATGTTTACAGAACATCGTCACCTCGTTGACTCAAGTATATGCTTCGTGTGTGCTTGTGTTCAGTTAGATAGAATATAAAATATGGAATATCACTTCGAAGTCTCTGGCCAGCCCTGCACATCAAGCAACGTACCCTAATACAGCCAGGAATGCAGTCATGAACGCCTTAATTATCCTCACGTAACGCCAGAATCAATCAATGAACACATTTCTCCATCAACGAAATTGCCAACTAAAATGTGTACCTGAAGCCTGCCAAATAGTCACTTTTACTGAACTGTCTAAGACGGGACAATTGTGAGTAAAACTGAATGTATCCATGAGAAACATGAAACGTTTTCTTCCATTAGAAACGTGAAACAATAAACACACTAGACTGATATTCTCTCTTGCTGCTTCGTCATACACAATCGAGTCAATAGAAGCAGTGCCATGCACTCGATTGCATGTAAGGGGCCAATGTTATCTTGAAATAAGTTGTCTGGTTACGAGTATGCATAAATATTCCATTGAAAACAAGCAGGAATACAACTGAAGACCATTCATACACTGCCGAATATCATAGATTTGTTGACACTTGAGGTCAGGTCACTATTTTGATATCTAGTTATAGGTACTCCCGCCGAAGCTGATACTAAATTTAAGTTTCCCTAGTTTAGTACAAAATTCATCTGAAACAAACCCATATTTAACTTGAGTTCACCTGCGTAAGCCTTTCTTCACAGCTGCTTTAACACGTTGCCTTCGATTGCCTGATTGGTGTAAAACTTCCCTTTGTACGCATAGTCACTAGAAGGATCTGAAAACATTACAGAACCTAACCTAAGTGGTTCACATACGTACCACTTCGGAGTCAACGTGTTAACAAGATGAATAAAGTAAGAGAAGTCATGAACTACCGTCATAACTCTGAGAAACACGTAGTGACTAACATAAACCAGTCCACACCGGCCGAGATCTTTCATGTGCTACTAGCACCAGCTGCAGTTCATGGTGCACAAATCAATGCTGCCAGTTATGTGCCGGTGACATCTTAGGGTTTTGCCGGTCATATTAACACGCTCTCAAACGTGCTTCTTTTATTCGTTTCAGAAGAATATTGATCTGTCCGTCATAAGTTTCAACTGATGCAGACCAAATCTCGAGTTTTTATACACATGAAATGATAAAAAAAAGTCGGAACGGGCGTAAAGATTCGCAAGTCAAGTCACGGTTAACATAATTCAATTATTTTACTACAAAAAATATGCAGGTCTACGTTCACGCAAAACTGCATACGACTTCATTCGTTCAAATAAAATCGACTTTTACGCAATCACAGGAACAAGACACGAAAAATTATATTAAATTTGTCCATTTTCAGGACATTTTCAAGCCCAGAGTTAAAGACTAAGTTGGCAACGTCTCATTTTTCCTGCACTTAATAGACAATTTATGATTTTCATAGATAACTGATTGAAGAGTTGACCTGTGAAGGGTTGGAACACCCGAGAATGAGAATAGAATAGAATGAGGCTATAGGAACGAACCTTCTGGCCCATTCTTGGGTCGGATAATTACTTCGATAATTATTCGATTGTTTACCCAAGTCCCATGCCGTATTTCTAGCCGCGTCAACCATGTCGGCAGCGGGATTCGAACCCGGGTCTTTCCGCTCGCAAGCAGATTCGCTCACCAGTCTACCAAGCTGGTGATAATGAGAGGCGTCTGAGACGCCAGTTCAGGGAACTGACTATACAACACTTACAAGACGCAGTAAATAAACTGGCCATAAGATTTTTGCAGGCAACTTTTCCGGCAAGAAGAAAAAAAGTCGTCACCCTAATTGAGGTTAGTTAAGCCGAGAGGCAGTCAAGAAATGCTTAATTTTGTCAGTCATAATGTTCATTCGAATCTGAGCACTCATGTTTTGAACGATAAATCTCGAAGCAGTTCATAAAGTCGACTAAATGTTACTAAAAAAAGAACTACAAAGTTTACGCGTGGTAATTTAGAACTGATCGTGTCAAGTGATATAAATCTGGGTACTTTCTCTAAGAATTTCCAGGAAAATTATCCTCGCTTTGAAGTTAAAGGATTGATCAAATCCTTCTTTTCATATATTAATTCTGGCCTCGAACAGTACAACGCTTCGTTCTCAGACCCGTGAATTGGATCTGAATTGACCTTCAATGAAGCTATCAGAGAGGAGCAGCTCATAAGCCTGCGCCGAGGCTTCTCGACACAAATTAGAAAAGAATAAAATAGAATATGGCGACAAGAACGTACCGTTTGGTCCATTCTTGGTTGTTAACCAAGTCCCATGCCGTCTAAGTAAAGGCATCAATCACGCACATGCACCTCAATCACGCACAGACGACATTTCAGTTTCGTACATGCAATGACGCAGACGCACCGCAATCATATACAGGTAGCAATTAGGGTATCCAAAAGTTGCTTTGTTTCTCCTACCACGGTATTTAGCAAGAAGGTTAAAGAAGCAAAGCTCCACACAGGCTATGAGAACGCGGTGCAAATTACGAGTGACCTGCTTGCACCGTATATATAGTAATAGTAAAGTATGATGCCCTTGTCACTCAGTGTATGCATATTATGCTATTAAAAACACGCTTGGTGGGCGAGAAGAAGGCACTACCATGTTATGCTAACGCAAAATGAACAGACGTATGGAAGAATTTGAGATACGTAGCCCGATGCATTAGTTGAAATACTCATATTTTTGGTTGTTATTATGAACGACAACTAGCCTTAACACTAGCGTCCTTACATCCACAACCTGTGAATGTACATCCAGGAGGTGGTTCCCCTCTCCATCACATGACTTTGAAGAGAGAAGTCAAGTGCGAGATCCACCTTATCAAGCCTCTATAAAATATTTACTGATCCACACCCATTCTCCATTTCGGTCTCCGATTCTTACTCTTGTCCATAGCTGTTTTCCCAGTATATTTCGGAACTTCTGCCTACTTCACCCACTGTTCTCCCATATCTAACTTCAATGACATCTTTACTCAGACGCTGCTATCCACTCTTTACAAAGGTCAAAACAACTTAACACTTCACCACTAACATCATCTCTCACTTCACCTAACTTGCTCTTCACAAGTGCTTACACAGCACAAACACACCGTACTTTCAAAGCCATTTTAGAGAATATCTATTCCGACTCGTCTATTCATTAGTTCTCTATCACTTGAAATCACTACGTCTTCTCACCATACAAAGCCGTGCAGACAATTGCTCTCTCAGCAGTAGCTTTTTCACGCAAAAATCTTATATGTGGATGACTTATTTATCTATTTTCGTATCCACTAAATTATTTCTGAATTAATTTTTTCAAAAACACCCCAATTTGCCATCTTCTATACCTTATTTTTATCTCACACTCCCATTAGTCTCATTTGTAATGCGGACAGCCTATCATTCAATTCTTATATTTACTCTTCATTCCTCCTATTACATACCCCAACAAATTCCGTGACTATCTCTGTTTCTTGTCTTGCAAATCAGAGCTTTATCGTGATTAAAAAGTCATTGATTCAGTCCACCTTTCTTCCTCTTTTCCTCTGATTTCGAGACCGTAACTTGCAGCTGTAGCTTGACCCTGACCATATTTAGCAGCTACAGCAGCATAAGACTACCATTCTCAAATTACTCGAACATGAGGTCCACATCCACGAGAAAATTCTATACATCATTCCGTATCACTTCACTCAGTCCTTAAAACTATTTGTTAACGGATTCATTGACAGAAATTACACACTTAACACATCATAAAAATAATTTTCACTGACGAACCAATTCCACTTGAACAATGTGAAAACTTTGAATTTTTACCAAGTAAGCAATTATACCCCGACATACACAATTTAACACAAAGCAAATTTGAACTAGATGAAGGTTCACAAAATACTCACATGAGCGCAACAGAAGGCTGGAGTTCGACAGGCATCGTAACGGAGATCGCGTTGTTCACTCAGCACACAAGAAGACGTTGTCAACTACTAAAACTTATCTCTCATGAAGTCCTTGGCACTTTGCACTCCACATGAAGAGCAACAGTTCACACTTGGCAGCAACAATACGGTATCACAGTCGGTAATAGTGTTAATCAGTAGGAAAGAGGTCGTCTAAACTCATGGTAGTCGTGTGATCAGTCGCATCGTCGTAAGAAAGCACTGTTGGCAAGATAAACTTAGAATTTTTATAGAAAAAACATTCGAATATTCACTGCTTCTCAAAATCAAAGTAAATTCATCAATCAATATTCTAACGGAAAGTATGAAAACCTCAGAAAAATCACCATACAGTGGAGTCTATGTCTACAATATAAAATATTATACACACAAGAGCAGAAGTGTAACAAGTCACCATGAAAAACTACTAATAGTGATGTTCACTTTTCAGTACGCAGTCTACTAAATGAAGACTTGACGCCAGGTAATGTAATACAAACTGTACTTGCGAGACCCACCAGATAGTAACCAATCACATATTTCATCTCAGATATAGGTTCATAACCGAAAAGAGTAGAACAGCTTAAAATGCAAGAGTAGGAAGTTCACGAGGTAGCAGCGGTGCATGAAATACTCAAGGACTGAAGTTAGTGTATTAAGAAGTGCAAGTCAGGTTTCTGTTGTGATATTTTAGTGGTCGCGTCTGATGAATTACTGTGATGAAGAAACTATCTTTAGAGATCTAGTACGCAGAAAAAGTCCAGTGAAATGTCAAGAAATTTAAGAGTTTTGGGAAGAAGTCGGAGCAGTCAAACTGTGATCACAGCCATAAACACCAGGTACTCAACAGCAGTAATTCTTGATAGAACACACGCTTAAAGAAAGCTCACACCTCACTTACGCGGTGGCTTTTCAAAAATCTTACAAGATTTAGTGGTGATATCCAAATGCAACTCCTGAGAAATTATTTGAAACACCAAGGGAGAGCTTAGCTTCGATGTGCTACTTCGTGGATCAAGACATTCACTGAATATCATTTCTTCAATCTTTAAATTTAATATAACGAGTCCTGAACACACAGTTTTGATTTCGATTCACTTCGCTTTTATCTGCATTTACGTATAGGCATAAAGTTTAGCGTAGATTATAACAAATTACAGCGATGTGATATGACACACACAGACTTCATAGATATAAATAATTGTACAAATCCTGATACGTAAATTTCAAGTCACACACAAGTCGTTAGCAAATGAAACGACATTCTACCGGAAATTTAAACAACCTACAAGAACCTGCAAAAAATCAAAATTTAAGCAAACACAATAAAAGAGCAGAAACTCAATTCTGCAATACACACAACACACGAACACACACCCACACACACCAGCGCTTGAGAACATTCAATAATGGTAAATATTTGGTTTATAAACCACTGCTCTCACGGTATTAGATCGAGAGTCTGAGCAGAGACCGCAACAGTTTTTCCCTCCAATCGATTCATATAGTTTACTTGCGCTGAGATCACGTACGTGGCGAGACACACACGTAATTTTTCAAATATAAAAAACGGCTTAACAACACTATTAACACGTTTGTTGCGATGCGACCCACCGGTGGGTCACTTAGGTTAGGTTCTGTAATTTTTTCCAAGTCTTTTAGTGATTATGTGTACAAAGTAAAGATTTGCACCGGCTAGGCAATCGCAACAAACGTGTTAACACGTTGCCTCCGATTGCCTGATTGGTGTAAAACTTCACTTTGTGCGCATAGTCACTAGAAGGATCTGAAAAAATTACAGAACCTAACTTAAGTGGTACACATACGTACCACTTCGGAGACAACGTGTTAAGCTAACCATAGTTGAGTACGCAATGCATTTTTTTCGAAGGGTTGATCTAATGGCATGAATGACGAGGACGATGTAGATTAGTTTATATCCTCCGAATGAACGCCTGAACTCCCACGCAATACACCCCCAACAGAAATGAGGCACAATATTTTCTGGTCCCACCGCTATAACTAAAATAAGACATTTTACGGAATTGGATAGTGTCCATACCGGCAATGATAGATGATTGCTTTTAATTTACGATTGGGGCATCATATTTTGGCGAGATACTTGATTTATAACAATAACAGGAGACGATATCAGTCTAAGCTAACGGATTGGACTAGAGCATGGAATTAGTCGCTGCAAAGTCTGACGGCATGAACATGCATTCAATGTAAGGCATAAACATTCCACTTTTGTATCAGTGCCTTTCTATGAACCAGAATAACGACCACAGGCTGTATTTTTGTCGACTCAATTCCAATAGAATGAAAAAACTAAAGGCAAGCAGAATCAGGCAGAGATAGCGCTTCAAGCACTGTATATCGCAATGAAGATTCCGTGTCCTTACTTGCACGAAAACTTCTGGCCTTTATTTTTTTCCGTTTCGATTGCGTAACTTAGATTTCAGCGTCCTTCGCATAGCAGTGTTGAAGCTGGAATCGAAGTAGCGTCATTGGAATGCGATTTTTTCCCGTCTCCTTCACACAGATGAGTTAATTTTTCCACAAGTTCACGCAATAAGAAACTCTAGGCAGACCAAAGGCACTGAGTAGACCAGGACACCTAGCCTGAATAAGCCAAAGAAAAATTTCTCATGGAATTCGAGTACAATATAACGTGAAGAAAACTAGAAATTCTGTACAAATTGTGTGAAATTTGAAACTGTACACAAGCAGCAGAGCTTGATGGTGTACGCATGGCGGACGGACGCACTTAATGAAGGCGCATCCGTGGGCAACAGGACATTTACTTCTTTGAAGGCATGCGGGTGATGTGTTGTTGCTATTCCTGCTCTTCTGTACGGACCTCGAATACACTGGTCATCTCATCTCAGTGGTTATTACGGTGTAACTGTAGTTATTACGGGGTAACTGTTATTATGGTGTAATTGTGGTTACTACGGTGAACTGTAGTTATTACGGTGTTGCTGTGGTTAATACAGGGTAACTGTGGTTATTACATAAACTGTTATATCGTCAGTAACAGAAGTTACTCCGTGTGAAGGGTGGTGCTGACACGAATATTTTGCGGTTATCATCAGCCTGCTGCACGTCTCCATCTCGGGAATTTACAAATGAAAATATGCATATATCAGTTGGTCTTGGCTGAAATAAATATATGTTAGTGGTCGCACTGTGCAGTAATAATTAATTTTCAGACAAAGAAGCATATAGACTGCGGGATACAGTCGTGAAGTTTGATCTGGCAGATCAGACATCGAGATGACCTGAGTTCACTAAAAATTGGTTGGAATGAACTCCACGAGACTAACAGTTCCAGTTGGCTGCAACAACCAGAAAAATAGGTTATTACAGTATAATGCTCAGAAGGAGGAAATAACTGAGGGAGCTTTCATGAAACTCTCTCATTGTTCGCTTCGTAATTGGGAAGTGAGACGCGTACCTAACAGGATGTTTTGCCGATTGTCTGCAAAGCAAACCATCCAAAATTGGTCAAGTTAAGCAGGGCCTCTGCAACAATGGCAAGTCCTTGCACCAGTCTTATGTTCCTCCGTTGTTGCTGATGTCGTTTAATGCACAGCTCTCTAGGGTCAGACAAAACAAGCGTAAATCAATGTCTGCTTTAGAAACACGCATGAAATTTTGCAGCGCAAACAAAACTCAGCACTCGGTGAACACACACCTAAGTTTTATTTTACGTTGCCAGTACTCGAGTTCTTTTGCTGTTCTCATTTCGACTGTAAAAAGTTAGAATGAAATTGAATTCGGTTGTATTTTTAATTAAACTTGTCATGCGTAAATGACGAGTTTGAACAATTGGCGATGGGAGCACGTATTTAAAAAGGCATATTTTCTGGAACACCTGTGGCAGTGTTCTAATCTCTGCCCCTTTTCCTTGTGTTCTAGACCTTCACACCGTCATGTCTGTCATACCACAGCGTGACTTCAGTCCTGCACTTTGATGTAAGCGAGAAGTAATGTAGTTCACACATGTTACAAAAATTAGAGCAAGGACGTTGGTCGTTGCAGTGCTCGAGCTGAAGATGCGAAGGATAATTTATCAGAGAGACAGAGAATCTGATGGTGAAGTGTGGGCCTGAATATTTTCAGTGTTTACTCTAACATTTGAGTTGTTTACTCTAACATTTACTCTAACCGTATCACCAGCTTGGTCGACTGGTGATCGAATCTGCTTGCGAGCGGGAAGACCCGGGTTCGAATCCCGCTGCCGACATGGTTGACGCGGCTAGAAATACAGCATGGGACTTGGGTAAACAACCGAATAATTATCGAAGTAATTATCCGACCCAAGAATGGGCCAGATGGTTCGTTCCTATAGGCTCATTCTATTCTATTCTATTTTAACATTATATGGGTACATATGTTAGCCAAGACTTGGAGAAAAGATTGAGCAATACGTGAAACCAATTAGCTCATCACTATCAAAACGAATTTAATCACAGACTTTTTATTACACATAACCCTGGTGAATAACGCACTTTGAGTTCGACGTAAAACTTTTTTATTAAAAAACTGCTTTGGAGTACCGGACTAAGGGTTTCAGCACTATCCATCTCTACTCTGCGTAACACAAACTTGAGCAAAAAACAACATATATATATATATATATATATATAT
>VCRD01002921.1:9139-22280 GCA_006783055.1 Trinorchestia longiramus | reverse complement strand
GGCTGCAGTGTTGCAGTGTTGCAGGGTGCGTAGAGGCTGCAGTGTTGCAGGGTGCGTACAGACAGCAGTGTTGCAGTGTTGCAGGGCGCGTAGAGGCTGCAGTGTTGCAGGGTGCGTAGAGACTGCAGTGTTGCAATGTTGCATTAGCACGCACCAGTCACGCGTTGGCTGCGCATGTGTTAGTGCAGTGAGGAAGCATGGCCCCTTCACTCACGCTCACTCGCGTGTGCATGACAGCTCCTCAAGAGCATCACTACAGTAACAAGTTCTCTTTTCCTTGCGTAGTTCCACGGTATCTTGCAAGCTCCTCTCACGACCATAAAGAGTGTTCCGAACGTCACGATAGGTACTGAATTTTCAATAAAGAATCACATCGCTTTTACATTTTTTCTTGAAAAGCATGTTGACAAGGTTGCGAACGCAAACGCCTAAAAATAAACCAAATAAATTGGTAACAAACGCAGGTAACAAGCTCCTCGAGTCTTCGCACATTAAATAGAGAGCAAAGAAGTTACCCTAGATTGCATGAGACTATAGTGCATATTTCGGTACAAGTGCAGAACTGTTAAATGTACAATGTACGAATTCAAAAATATACAATTACATTCTTCTCATACACTTCTCCAACGCTGGTAAACAGACTTCTTCTCCAGTTCTCCAGTGATAAGACACTCATAAACCTCAAAGACTTTACGATTATACATAAGATAGTACAGTAATATATACCATTTAACCTCCAAATAATGCAAACGAAGAAACGAGGCTTCACCCATTTGCCATGCTGACGGTCTCACGCAAAAGAAACCGTAAAACAATCCTAAAAACCAAGTTGGCCTTCGTAACTAAATCTGCCTGGTGTCGCGTACAATACATTCCAAATCGGCAGGCATCTACGATAATTAGAAAATCCGGGCTGACGACTGCAGTCCACCGTTACACTCACTTCAAATTCTTTACCTAAAGAAACCAGAAATACTTTTCGACGGCAGACGGCCGGTTTACGAGATTCCTTCATTCGAGGGGTCTTGAGAGACTCATTTCACTGAGAGGTTTCCACGCGTTCGTTCTCACCAGTTTCGAGTTTTTTCTCCCGTTTTGAGTTGCTGCGAATCATCCACTTAGATTACTGAATAGTCAAGTGTCTTCTTTGCGTTGCCCAAAAACTTCAAGTCATTTTTGGTCGCATGCTAAGAAGCATTGGATGATGGTCCACACACGTTTTGTAAAACGAACAATAAATAAGACAAAAGACAACTCATATGCAGCGCTCCGTAGTCGTCGGTCAAAGAGGCACATCAAAGAAGCAGCTGTTGCTCACCAGTTAGCAGTGTAAGGTTGAATGAGTTAGTTCATTATTTGGTGAGTTGGTGTACAACCTGCTGGCCAGCTCAGGCGTATTTTCTTTTCTCAGTCGGTAACTCAGTAGAGCTCTTCACGCTACATTATTTGGTAAAGAATGTTGGAAGGCTTCAACCAAGCAGTCCATCTCCAATGGCTATGCTGAGACAGAGACTATATCTTGTTCCCTTTGTTGCTTTTGTACTCGCCTTCTGTTTTAAGTCTCCAGTGTACTTCTTTACTTTTGAAATTTTTGGAGCCTTTTCTTTTCTACGGGAATATTCGCCATTTATATTTAATAACCGTACATCCGAGAATATTAATATAATTTGAGACAACGAAGAAAAACCTATATTTATCAATTGTATAGAGGCAGTCATACCAATAGAGACTATTAAACTTACGTCCTTTTTCTACTACACATTAATCCTGCATGATTATTTACGCGCAAATCTGACTTGCTATGCTTAACTTACGTTCAGTTTTGGGCGTCAAATAGAAAAACAGGTGACCTTCATAGTCTAAACATTCACTAGAGGTAAAACAAGTGGCTACCTCTCGTATTATGCCTGAATTTGCACACTTTTTACTGCCTTACAATGTTCTCTAAGCGTGATGCTTTGAAATACCTGCATGTCCTATACTTGTACACATAACGTGTCATAAAACGAGCATAAACTGGAATAAAACGCAGCATGAACTCCACAGGTGAAGTTCACGCTCTACCTGCATGGTGTTCTGGAACTCTTGTTCAGTTTTTGCAGCACACGCAACTGCACCAGGGCAAGGTAGACTGTGTAAAAACTGCTCTATGACCTCCGCACAAGAAGCTCATGTCCAAAATTATTGAATAAATGTAGAATTTCGTTCACTGTAGTTCAAAAAGGAAGGAGATTTGAGTTCCCGAAACAGCGTGCAAGGGCGATCAATTTAAAGGTAACCAACTGATCGATAAAAACAGACTGAATTTCACCAACAATTGGTGAAATTTAATAATTATTAACACGTTGACTCCGAAGTGGTACGTATGTGTACCACTTAGGTTAGGTTCTGTAATTTTTTCAGATCCTTCTAGTGACTATGCGTACAAAGTAAAGTTTTACACCAATCAGGCAATCGGAGGCAACGTGTTAAGTGAACATGGCAGCAGCTTCACGGTAACTTCTATAACACAATTGAAGGTTGACTAACTAATATCGTATTTTAAACGCAACTTTAGAAGAGATTTTACTTTGCACGTAAAAATTAGGCATTGATCGACCTCTCTCGAAAAGAGGCTAACGTTCTCTAAGATTACTTTACTCCCAACATTCTCATACTTCAAACCTCAATACTTCTCGTAATCTTAAGCCTCAATACTTCTCATAATCTCATAACTCAACACTTCTCAATCATATACCTCAACAATTCTTAATCTTATGCCTCAACAATTCTTAATCTTATGCCTCAACACCTCATAATCTTGTCTCAACACTTCTCATAACCGTATGCCTCAACACTTCTCATAATCGTATGCCTCAACGCTTCTCATAATCATATGCCTCAACGCTTCTCATAATCGTATGCCTCAACGCTTCTCATAATCGTATGCCTCAACACTTCTCATAATCGTATGCCTCAACACTTCTCATAATCGTATGCCTCAACACTTCTCATAATCGCATGCCTCAACACATATAATCTCATACTTCAATACTTATAATCTCATACTTCAATACTTCTCATAATCTCACACTGCAATACTTTTCATAATCTCATACTGCAATACTCCAACGCCCAAATTAATGAGCGTGCGTTCAGTGATACGAGGAGTAAACATCATGAACTGAGCTACTTATGAACGCCAACTTTACTGAAGTGGCAAGTCAACAAAATGAGCACCTGGGCGACTCCTGCGTAGCTCGAGCTGACCACCTGTTTAACCAGAGATGGACAATTTGCTTTCCTGAAGCACATTAGAAATCATTCACTTAACACTTTAACTGCGATTAAAAGATTAGTCCGTACGAAGAACACAGTACGTGTACATATATGGCGCACATCGCGGCCAAAGTGTTAAGTTCTACATTATAAATGTTTCGTTCAAAAATTCGATGAAATTATAGGAAAAATAGCTTGGTCGATATAAGTTTCAAGGCCGCTGGGCTAATTTTTACCGAAAAATTCGAATGTGTTCACAGAATGAAATGAGACTTTCACTGTACGCTCTAATGGAGGGCTTTTTATCGGTGTATACACAAAACACACCTGCTGAGGAGACGACAAACCTGCGCATAGCAGAACGTTCGAACGCTCACCATGAAATAAAGAACTTTTCCAGACCACGTTTTCAATTTAGCTCTCACGAAGGCCTCCTCCACCATCAAGTAAGAGAGAGGAGCGAGCATTCTCTGAGAACGGAACTCGCTGCAAAGAATGAATTCACTTTCGTAAAGTGAGAAAACTTCATCGAAACTAGATTGCGTCTTGAGTCGTAGGTGTGGTAACACTGCACGTGATGAAATCAGCACGATAAATTTTCTTGTGAATGATGCTTCACGTGCGTGTAGTCCTTGCATAAATCCATATTTCGAAACGTAAAAAAATACAGTCAACATCGACCTTGAACCGGAACTAACAGAACATAGAGATGTCATCACTCAAACGATCCATCAAATATCACAGCAAGAACATCGGCCGACTCACAGCGCGCATGCGCCAGGGAGAACTATTATATGTTGCTCTAATATTACACAAGTTTAACAGTTTCATGTAAAGAAAGAGATATGTCCAGAAAGGTAACAGAAAAAGCAAAATTAGAAAAAATTGGACTTTTATTAACGCAACAAAAAAACATAAAAAAAGTTAGCACGCATACGCGTATGAAGGCCAAGGAAATGCCTTCGATGTGTATCATAGTAGGTGTCGAGTCATGAGTTACACCGAACGCATGAGTCCAGCAAACAAGCGCATTACCAAAGTGAACTGATGCTGACAGCCCCATCAGCGGCGTCTCTATATGACCTAAAGCACCTGAACTAAACGACTCTCTGAGCAGCACACCATGATACACCTAAACATAATACTAAGCAACAGCCACTGACACGAATTCTATAGCATTGAAATGTAAGTAGCAGAAAATATTCATTCAGGGTGTGATGATGCATTTAGTGCAACACGAGTTACAAAAGAATGAACTGTGAAAAAGATTTATGAACTGAAATAGATGTGGGCTATCTTCTTTCACGACTTCTATCACTACGCTACCAAAAATTCCTCGGAGAACTCGTGTGTCACGCAACCCATACATAGGATCAGGGCAAGAAGCAATCTATTTAACACGTTAACCGCCATGCCTGATATCAGAGATTTGTCACTACCGCCACGACTTTACCATTTTACGACTTTATCATTTAACCTTCCGTAAATATTTTAAATTAATTTTTGAAAATAATTATTAAAAATTTTGAAATGTACCACCGGTGGTACATGCGGCGGTAAGTGAAATCCTCAAATGTACCACCGGTGGTACATGTGGCGGTTAACGTGTTAAATGCACTACGTAAAGCAGGATAAGTTGCGAGGAAAGCCGATTTTCGTTCCTTGGAAGAATTTGTTCAGCCGACACCTATCAAACTATTGAGCCCAGGCCTACCAAACACTGCAAGGCGCCAGCAAACAAATTCAAGGTAAATTTGCGCCTGTCAACCCCAGACCTCACCGTTCATAACACAAATTTAAATAATTCACTCTCAGCGTTCTAGCGTTAAGGGCACATGGAACTACGACGGAGAACGGATTTATGCGTTGCAATTCTTCTCAGTAGCGCCTTAAAGAGGTTGTTGCTTCAGGTCATAAGTTATGTCCCCGTAGTTTTCATTAATGAAAACAAAGTGATCGAATCTTAAATTTGAATAAACTTCAATCGTTAATGTGGTCTTCATAATTATCTACGACTTCTAGGAATTTACGCAAAAACTTTTCAATTCCAATTGTACAAAATCCAGTTTCGCAGAGAAGAATTCTGAAATGTCTTTATTATCTTCCTCGCGTATTTTTGAGAGTTAAGCCATTCAAATCATTTCGTAAACTACGGAAAAAATAGTAGTCAGATGGAACAAAGTCGGGGTATAAGACATGAATGATTTTTCCTCAGTCGAATACCTCGATGTTCAATGATGTGGTCTTTACAGTGTAGGGTCGTTACTCTTTTCGAGACGCTACTCTTCTCGATTCCATAGGACATAGAACAGATATTTTTTCCATCAAAGTAGCGTTTAAACGCTGTGTATAATTGCTGTCAGTAAACTTGTGCACTGATTGCTGCATTAGAATCTTCTTTGCAGTCACATCAAACGGAGAGAAAAGAAGATCCTTCTTAGCATGAAGTTGTTTATAATTGTGATTTGTCTTTTGCCACTATCGAGTAATTGTCTACGGTGGTCAACATTCTCATATAAGACCCATCAGTCATGCTGTTGAAGATAATGATGAACAGGTGTATGGCTTGAACAAAGCTTGCTCGCCCATTCTTCAACTGATAGTGCAAGATCTTAAAGTTACGACATAAGGAGCTTGTCATCACAATTAGGCGTCCTGTTCCATCTTAAGACTGAAGTCTCCTCTCCTGAATTTTATTAATTATCTTCTGCAAGTTAATTCGCCCAGACACTCTCCTTTGTATGCCGAGTGATTGTTTAGAATAACTTCTGATGCAAAGTTTAATGTTTTAAACTCACAAAACATTAAGTGCCTCAAATGCTCCTTTGATACATCCGTGTGTTTAAAGAGCCATAATTAGTGAAACTTTCGTGGCACGACACTATGAAACATAATTTAAATAGAGTAAATGTGTTTAAAAGGATACAAATATGACACTTATTAAATTTCGAGAAGAAATAGCATTAGATGCTACTCATTGGTTGGTCTGATAGCTTCACTCAGCTTTGCGATCGTACGAGCATGAATCTCCACACATTTATCAATAAATGTCAACATAAAGATGATATTATCAAAACGAGATCAGTTCCTAGGCATAATATTATTCATTATGCATATTTTTATTTAAAACATAATGAATAATAATATTTATAACATTTGCAGAATTATTTTTAATCGCTTACAACTATTCATAATACTCGAGTTATGTTATACAACGCAACTAACAAGTAGGTAAAGGTTCCGAGTGTATTCTATCTTCTCAGGATTTAACGATCCTTATAACTTGATGAACTGAGCTTACTTCTAAAATTTCTATTTTCTTAGCACATAATTAAAATTACGATTCTTATTAAAAAAAATCTGTAGCTAAAAAGTAGAAAATGAGTTCAATTGACAATTTATAGGCAATACCTATTTTTCAAGTCGTGATATTTTTCGATATTTTTCTTTTGACGAGTCACAGTACATTCAGAGTAAAAAAAGCTCAAGAACTTTAATGTAAGAATAAATCGTCATATATCTTCTAATATTTTGCAATAAAAAAGTCGTTCAAATAGGAATATCTGTGGGCGCAGTAGCCACACGGCGAGGCAGATGAACTATCAGAAAGACTTGATCTTCTGGCACGCCAAGTCAATTATATTTGGAATGAAGTTATTCAGAGGTGGAATTTATGCTTCAAGCACCGCGTTTTATTTTAATACAACCAAACTGAAAATAATTTTCCATTACAGTCGGCTTGGAGAAAATGTAATTTTTTTTGCTGTACAGCATTAAATGAAAATTATTTCTTTGATTATGCAGCAAACATGGTGAATACGATAGAAAATGAAGAGTGACATTGAACTTCTCAAAGAGAAGAAAACTGAAGAACAAAGGGAACGGGACACCAGTACCAAAAGTCCATCGTATTTCATATCTAAGGCCCTTTACGAGAGGAAAACGAACAGGATCAATAATACCCGGGCATTTAATTCATAAAATGAATCAATAAGGTAGTGACGAACACGGCTCAATTTGCAATGGACACTTTGAAGAAACGCGCTCATTGAAACTTTGCTCACGAGGTCAGCACCAACACTGAAGAACAACTGAATTTAGCGAACAGGAACGAGCCTACTGGTCCATTCTCGAGTTTGTACCCGTCCCATGCCGTTCATAATAAAAATCCCGCAGGAGAATCCGAAGAGGTGATCCGTACTCCAGGCAATTTGTATTTAACAGTTGGTCAACACGATCAATAAAATGCAATTTATCCGAAGTGTATGGGATTAATGTTTTTCAATGGTACTGGCACTCGCCGTATCAGATAAGATAAGGTGCACAGACTGCTGTGTTGATGTTGAGCAACCGCAAGTGTTTGGCTAGAATTATAAGCAAGAAGATTAAGCAAGCAATTTAGAGACAATTTTCGGTTCATACTGAAACGCACGTTTGAATAGCCGCAATGAATACAGTGACTGTATGTACAAAGTAAAGATTTGCACCAGCTAGGTTACCAGAACGAATGTGTTAACCCTAGAACCCCATCGCTGTTTTTGAGGAACATGAACCACATCGCCGGGAGAATTTTACCCGGTTTTGAAAATAAGCAGTCATCCCCGATGGGGTACAGGTCGCCTAAGCCCACTACTACCACCGGAAACTGTATGGAAGACAGGCGAAAAATCACTATACATTCTTTCTATCGATTTTTCATTTTATTTGTTTTTCATACTTTGAAACCTATGAAACCTAATACCTAATACCTAATAATCATACCTAACCTAACCTAACCTAACCTAGGAGAGTCGGGAGAAATCACCCGGCAATGTGGTTCTAGGGTTAAGCAAGTACTTTAGAGATAATTGTCGATTCATACTGAAACGCACGTGTGAATAGCCCCAATGAATACAACACGCCATGAGCCTTGTACCAATGAATGGAGGTTAATGATGACAAACGCAAGGTACGTTTAGATGTAAACATTCCCGCATACATCAATAACTAAATAATAGGAGTATTCTACATGAAAAACGAAAATATTTTCATAAAGATGGAAATTAAGGAAGAAACTTTTTTCCATTCAGGCATACATGGAATATACAATGGTTTCAAATTCGTATTGTTAACATCTTAAGGCTTATGCTTCCAGCAACTACTGCCGTCTATTCTGTGGTTTCAGGTAGAGGCCCGTAAAAATACGTTGCAATAGTCTAAAAGTTTGAAAAAATAATCTAGTACTTCAAGTCAGCCAATCTGATTCCTGCATAACTAGCAAAGAAAATTCGAGAGCTACATGGGAATTCGAACCCTCTAAACCAGGGACTTGCCAGCCAAAGTATGAATCACTAACCGCTCGGCTACAGTGGAGGCCGACGACGGACCACAGGGAAGTTCCATTTATCGTAATTATTAGGAATGGCAGAGACAATGAAGTAGCACACAACAACGTCGCAATAGCAGCGAAGTCTTGCACGTTGGTGCAATAACACCACACGAGTGAACTGGTGCCATGTAGTCGCTTGCCTGCAGTTCAGTAAATATTCCGCTTGCAAACAACTACGTGGCGGATATGGCACCAGTTCCATCATGCACATGGTAACAGTGCCATCATGCACATGGCAGCAGTTCCATCATGCACATGGCAACAGTCCCATCATGCACACGGCAGTAATCCCATCATGCACATGACAGTAGTGCCATCACGCACACGGCAGTAGTCCCATCACGCACATGACAACAGTGCCATTATGCACGACGCACGTGCCTCGTGCTTAGCACTTGCTCCAATGTGTCCAGCTGCTCCCAACAACAAGTGGTATACCTACAAAGAAGTCCTGCAGAAAAGTAATTCAGATTTTTGCGCGTCCGGGTTGAGGAAATGATCACAAATGACGCCAAACAGGAAACACACAATCACGGTGAACAGGCAAAATATGATTACGCGAGCTCGCACTTCCAGATTCAGCCTGAATGCGTTTAAAAGAAGAAAATGTTTCCGTAAACCAAACGTACCAGTCTTCAGTGTCCAGCCACTGAGAAGTGCATTAAAACGCAGGAATAATTGCATTCAAGGTTACAGCGTCATGATGAGGCCAGAGGCTGCCAGTAAAATATTATTAGTGATGGTGGAATACCAGAGAGAGGAGAGCCATTAATCATGAATCTAACATTAAGTATTGCTAGTGAGTTGAAATCAGCGAGAAAATCAACCATTTTCAAAGACAATGAATTATTCGTCTGACAAAAAATATTAAGCCATGTCTTAAGAAGTACCATTCAAAAAAATTGAGTTAATCGTCGGACAAAAAAAAAAGTGTTTTAATACCTACATTTTGTTCGAAGTTATTTTTCTTACGATTGGTGCAAATACTAAACGATACAGGACCGATGTACGCATTCTCGGAGGACACAATATGAAGAGCATGTTCAAGGCAAATACATACTTTGTTTGCTTCATTTAACCCATCCGCGGTCACATCAATATACATCATGTACCTCCTGTGGTTATGATAAATCAGAAAAAAATTTCTCCCAAACAAGCAAAATCCACCTAAGAAACAAGGAACCTAAGAAACTCTAACTAGTTTGTGATGCACTAGATGTATCATTTTTCCTCTTACCAGAATGACGAGGATATAACCAAGCTGAAGAAGTACAAAAATTTCACGTTAATTGACATGGAAAACCACGAACGTGTTTATAAGTACGACACCAAATGTTGTGAGGATGTCAAGTGCTCATCTCAATACATGAAACTTGCACACTTTTCAGGACACTGCGAGATCTATTAATGTAATTTTTAGTCATGCAATATCATTTTATGGTCTCAAACCAGAAGATAATCCAATACATTAAAAGGTACTATAACATTACCTACAAATTAAGAAATCAAGTATTAATGGTACTAGTAGGTATAGTTGTCAAACGGCCATTTGCGGTAGTAATACTAACAGTTCTTGTGATTGGTGCGTGTGATTGGTATGTCAGTATATGACTTGGAGGCAACCAATGAATGGATTACTCGGCTCTCATTTCCGTCACAATATTCTGTTCCGTTATTCGACTGCAACTACTAAGAATATTTATAGTAGAATAATAATTTCTAACAGCATCCCTTCAGTTCGTCTATTACAAAAGAGCAACTGATAGCGTTAGGTAGAAACACAAAAACAAGGGTACAAGCCTGTACTGATGCTGAGAGGGATCACTCTCAACGAAGTTAATAAATAAAGTGTTCTCTACTTAAAAATACCAGCTGATAAACATAAATCACAGTCACTTTCAGACACCCTGCATGATTAACTCACAGAGTAATCTGCATCATCACTACAAGACCACAGAAAATCACTTTGACGCGGATATCCTTCCTCGTTTACCGATTACGAAGTATATTTTTAGCCAAGAAAACGTCACCCAGGGGACAAATATACGGGTACATCAGAAGAAATATATCCCTAGGAGGCCAATTTCCGTTTCCGTGTGACGGTGATTTGTTTCAAAAAACAAAACATAATAAATAGAAAACGGTCAGCGATTTTCCAAGAGTGCTGAAGAACTGCAGATGTCCTATCGAACAAGATAAATTCGCTTCCACTTTAAATAAAAGTTCACCACGTTATTTATGTTATAAAGTCAAGAGAGCTTTTGCTTCGATGTTATTATTATTATATTCCTAGTTTAACCACTGCAGCGACAACAAAAGCGATCTCAGCAGTGATACACGGTATATTTTGCTTCAATCTTTTTTGTTCGTTGTGTACCTGAAGACCCACACGCCTGAAGTGGCTGAAGGAGGCATGTCAAAAAGAAGATTAAAAACCATTGTTTTATGCACAAGAACACCCAGAATACATAATCGTGCCCTACGTACATGTAAATCAGGCATCCCAACACCTACATTTTGGCCCCCACCATACAGTCGTCTGTTGGGCCTAAAATCAGGCCTACACTCTAACATGACAATATCAGTACACTAGAATCTTGAATTGTCCGGTGCTATTAATTACTGCTGAACCAAAGCCTGATTTCATACCGAGTAAGCAAACTATCAAAATTATAAATATTGTGAAAACTGGCGCTCTGAATCACTGCTGAACCATCGCTGACTTTAATACAGAGTAAGAAAACCATCAAAATTGAAGACACTCTTAAAACTGGCGTTCTTAATTACTGTTGAACTATCGTTGACTTTAATACAGAGTAAGAAAACCATCAAAATTGAAGACTGTGTCAAAACTGGCGCTCTTAATTACTGCTGAACTATCGTTGACTTTAATACAGAGTAAGAAAACCATCAAAATTGAAGACATTGTCAAAACTGGCGCTCTTAATTACTGCTGAACTATCGCTTGATTTAATACAGAGTAAGAAAACCATCAAAATTGAAGACATTGTCAAAACTGGCGCTCTTAATTACTGCTGAACTATCGTTTGATTTAATACAGTGCAAGAAAACCATCAAAATTGAAGACATTGTCAAAACTGGCGCTCTTAATTACTGCTGAACTATCGCTTGATTTAATACAGTGCAAGAAAACCATCAAAATTGAAGACATTGTCAAAACTGGCGCTCTTAATTACTGCTGAACTATCGCTTGATTTAATACAGTTTAAGAAAACCATCAAAATTGAAGACTGTATCAAAACAGCGAACGATATCCGTGACGCCCAAACTCTGCGGACATTTCAGAAGCTTGAATCACGAGGAAGCAACACTGCATGTATAGAATGACGGTTTCCTGCACAGCCGTTACGACATGACGCTGTTGCAAGGAAAAATTCTAGTAGCTCAGTTTACTGTTACAATGCTGATAGGAAACAGGTTCACTGTAACTTATATGCTTGTGCAGGAGACAGAGGAACGTGAGAACGGTGATCGCATCGTTCAGGTTTTGTTTGACGTATCACGCTAAAAACAGGCCTCAGACAGCATGATAACGCAGTGAAATTAGCTGCTTTTTCTTCAGTTATTATGACGAATACGTGCGCGCTACTTCACTTTTGACCGCTACATGAAATGGGGAAACAAGGTCACTCGCACAGAAATAGTAAAGTTTAATGGTTACGTTGGCCTCATAAAACACATTCGGAGAGGCCTGTGAAAGAGCAACATTTTCATGCTTAGCAAAGGCAGTGGCCGTAGCACCTTCAGTGAGTTCTCACCCATGACTTCCGTGAGCTAGAGACAATTCTTATCAGCCAATCTTATCAAATAAAAGAAAATGTCCCATTTAATTAATTCTGACATGGTAAATTCTTGTGATGTACTTGATAAAGGATCAAAGATTAGTTTTTACGAAAAATAAATTAATATTATGATATAAATAGAATTCTGGAGTAATCTTACAGTTAAAATTCAGTCAAGATTTGTACCGTTTCTTGTAACATGTTATGCTGGGGGTACAAAAAAGTGCGACCAATTCACGCAATGAATTAACAAAAGCCCGAAGTTATTTTCCTTTCTTCTTCTGTACACATGCTCCTTAACCCTTTTACGACCAAATTATTTTCATACTGATCAAAATGTTGCGTAAATTACCACTTATCTTCGCTAATCTTTATATAATTTTGCTGTAATTTTGAACGAAACATTTAGAATATGAGACTAAAGGGAATGATTTTAAATTTTGTTTGGGACGTATTAACCCAACGGCAGCGAAAAGGTTAAATAAAGCCATTTGTGAAAAAATTCAGTCCAAGTTGCAAGTCAGAACTCACTAACCTACTCGTAATTTCAACCGACACTTTTCTGACACATCTGCACTAAACACCTCCTTCTGAAGCTCCCCTCAATCCATCCTTTAAGCTGAGCTTCGATGTACTTTTGAAGCATTTTCCCTCCCATCTCCGCTCACCATAATACCCACAAGCTACTCATTCACGTCCGTGTCCCAACAAC
>VCRD01002920.1:18072-73506 GCA_006783055.1 Trinorchestia longiramus | reverse complement strand
GCAGTGCGCTAATTGCTAAGCTTGTGTTGCTGGCAGTGCGCTAATTGCCAGTCTTGTGTTGGTGGCAGTGCGCTAATTGCCAGTCTTGTGTTGGTGGCAGTGCGCTAATTGCCAGTCTTGCGTTGGTGGCAGTGCGCTAATTACCAGTCTTGTGTTAGTGGTAGTGCACTAATTGCTAGGTGAGCTCAACACAATAGGAATGATACAAAAAATTATTTAACAATGAGCATAACTGAGATAATTATACATATGGTTGAAGAATTCTAAATATTATGAGATAATTACGCGTATTGTCCGATAACTATGAATATTACGCTACAAAAAGTACATACCAGACCATAGCATTTCCACTTGAGCCTTTCTGAATTCATTTATATGTTCGAAAATTGTTGAACATTCATTTAAACTCAGTCCCACATTCAGTAACGTAGCTTTCGATAGAAATAGGAAATATTAGACTTAAAGTTCATTAATTGTTCTTCTTTATTTGAATTTAGTTTCTTATTATTATTTTCTGCCATACTTGAAACAGACGTAGTGCCATATTTTGCAGTGTATTAAATGCTCACTTATATTTACGTACGAGTACTTTTCAATATTGGTGTTGTATTAGAGATATTTCGAAATGTTGTTTTTCCCAATAATATCCAAACAAAAGTGGAAATTTCTTTTATCCCAAGAATTAATTTTCAATGAACCGTCCTCTATTTATTATTGGTTATTCTGTCGTACAGCGCATGTTGAAATGTTAACAGACCTCACTGACAAGCCAGTGTTTTCTTGGATATTGTCCGATGAAAATCTCAGCCTATTGCTGATGAGTGGCTCGAGATCCTTCTTTTAACATGCACAAGCGACAAGAAAAAAAGCCGAGAGAACAAATGGAATAACAAGAAAAGAATCAGACAACTCCAAGATATTTTTTCATAAAAATTCGGATTAGTTCCATCGGAATCCTAATTCAGTGATCACGGGCAACAGACTCGGTGCTCTGGAGGCGCTGCACGATCATTCAGGAATGTATTTCAGAAAAAACTGTTTCAGTACGACACTGTACTAGATGAGCTATCTTATTTCACTAGTCACATCTCACCAAAACGGACGCTAACCAGTTTTAAAATTTTAAATCCATAATACTACATATATTAGTACAGTCATATTCAACGAGATATAATTTTGAAGAGGCTGTGCTGATTTAGACGAAGTGTTGTCATGAATACCTTCAAATTTCTGTTCATTAGCAAACACTTGAGATCACTTCCAACTAACTCCACACAAAGATGGATGTTCCAATCTAATTCAACTGTTCTAAATTGAAGTGAAATGACGCATGACTTCTAATTCTGACAGTAATTTTTCAGTTCTTCAATATTCAGACTTGGTTCTAGTTTCGCACAGAGCGTTGAATTGCCCAGACTTGTGTAGTCATAAGGATTCATAAACACCTTGATAACATCTGGAGTTTTGTCGAACTGCTAGTCTTCTTGCTGCTAGTTGATTTTGTTTTTCTTCTGAATCAAGACATAGAACGCGATTTGCGGCACAGAAAAAC
Source organism: Trinorchestia longiramus (assembly GCA_006783055.1). Lineage (NCBI taxonomy): Eukaryota > Metazoa > Arthropoda > Malacostraca > Amphipoda > Talitridae > Trinorchestia > Trinorchestia longiramus. The sequence continues at coordinate 71,954 of VCRD01002920.1, read as the reverse complement.
TACAGCGAAGAAATTTTCCCTTCTTTTCAAGGCTAATGAAATTATTCCATCTAATTTCGATCGATGCTCCGCTGGAGTAAAAATATCAACTTTTAACTTCCACTGCAAATTCCAGAAATGATCTGGTCCAGACAAAAAACATTTCCGGTCGGGACGAAATCTAGTTATTCTTCGGGCCTAAGATGTGGGATGAGATCAGTGTAGATGTGATACTGCAAAAAGGCTAAAGTACAACTATGTTGTGCAAGAACGAATGTGCTTGCAAAATTCCTCCTGAGATTTTTGCAATTTAAATTGACAGTGCAAGTAAGAACGTATGACGTTTTCAATCTTGTGATTAATTCTTAGTAATCCCATTCACTGACTGTTAGATTTTCAAATGAGAGCTTAGAGACTACACTGCTCAACAATCTGAAGAAACTGTCTGCAAGAACTTGTAATATGATCAATGCGACGTTGATCCTTGGTCTTGCTCTGTATATCTCTCGCTCTGTTTTGTATTCCAGGCGTCGATTTAAGAGGATGTTGCACAGATATGAGAGCAGGTACTTACAAAACGTTTGTTTTCATTCGGAGTTGATCTCATTTGCACATGTAAACAGTTCGAAGTAATATAAATCAGTAGATAACGATGCTTAAAATTTCCTTATTGCATAGCTGGTTTTTGTTAATAATCACTGGTCAACAATTTTCAACAAATTGCCTACTTCTGAGATCCAATAAATTGTCTATAATGTATTGTTGTTGATGAATTCCGGTCACACATAAATTCATAATCACTCACGGTTTAGAAGATACAAGCGTTCTGTTTTCATCACGTGATTTATTATCAGATACATTATATTCTTCTTGAGCACAGATACTCTTGTTCCTCGTAGACTGCGAAGTTATTTTACATTAAACATGCACTCCTGTTTATTCAACTCATTTAAGACAGGAAAACAATTTTGAAAGACAACATTCGCTGGAATTATTTGATCTTTTTTGTTTTGTTCGATGTGTTCTTTCCGCGTTTACTCTGGTAAATACTAACAGAAGCACCTCGTGTTGTGCAGCGATAGCGTTAACATTACCGGGCTTCATTTACTATAGTATGATTTCTCTATTCCTGAAATTGCTTAGAGAACTCGTACACCATGCTTATTACTTACTGCTCCACAATTAGGATGAAATAAATCTAGAAGTGAGTCCAGAAAGTGAAGCTTGTGAGACATATTGCATTCCATGCCTTTGAATGCCTCTAAAAAGTTTGCTAAAAACTCGTCGTAGTTGCTCGTTCTCTTCTTCCCGAGAAATTTTACTGCAACTGTCTTGAATGCTTTCCTTGAAACCTTTCCATGCATTCACCACGCAATGCAGAGTTAAATTCACTGTCTATTATTTCAAGAATTTGAGGTCCAACGGTGACACCTTCCTAACTTTTGCTTCACTCAATCTGGGAGATTTTGAAGGAAGTATTTGAAAATCTTTCCGGTTTTACTTTGGTATAGTATTTCCCAAGTCTCAGTTTTGTGTGCAAAAGTGGTAGCAAGCTTCTCTTTGACTCAATAAAGGGTGAATGCTACATATTTTTGTGCTCAGAATCCAAAGACGAACGAAACAGTCAGTTTGTCAGAAGTAATGGAGATCTTTTGCATGACTGTCTCATGCACACAAGCATCTGCAGTGCTTTGCAAACCGTCCCTGCAAAGCCATCACATGATCAAAACCTTCACAGCGACACAAATTTGTTGTCTATGATAGCTATAACTGAAGCACATTAACAATTTTTAGATATGGTATTATATTTTTTCATATGTGCTGCATAAGTCAGGGAAATTGGTAGTTTGTCGTATTCGTAATGCGACAGAGTAGCTTTAAGGCTAGTCATTGAAAAATCATTAAACATCCGCCAGTTCCTTAGATCGTGTTCAATGTTGTGTGCTGCCTTCTAACTGTTAATATTGTTGCATGCTTGTAAATCCTTTCCCTAATGAAAAATGGTAAGAGTTCTTTTTCCACACAGAAAATTTGAACAATGTAACATCATCTGGTGTGGTTCCTGTGCTGCTATCGCGAGCCTAACAACTATACTTTATTCTTGGAGAGCCCCAAATCTCTGATAAGGTCATGCAGTTCAGCTTCAGTCATGAGGTATGGTTCAGCTGTAGATCTTAAGTCAAAATTTATATTACTTACATCGGTGGTTTTTGTCTGAAAGCCGAATTGTCTTCCTCGTTGAATTTAATAGAGATAGATCTTGGTGCAATTTGAACAGATACTTCTTTGCTATGGGGCACTAGTCGAATAGCAGAGAGCATGTTTGGATACTATTCAGATTGCTTTCAATTCATTGATATTCCTGTGTCAATTGTAAGTCATATAGAAGTAACAGTTGCTACTATCCCCAGTTGGTCCTCTTAAAGCCATTGGCGCACCAAATGCCATAGATTTCCTATTCTATGGCTAAGGGCATAATAGGCTCAAAACATACATAATATCGTGTGCGTGTATGTACTTAAATCGCTCCTACTATATCTTGAAAACATGAGCCATTAAATATTCAAGTCATCGGTTTCATTATCAGCGACCAAAAATTAGTATAAATTAACGAAATTTACTTGACAAGCATTATGGCTGTTACTCAGTGAATTATTAGTTGACATATCATTTATACTTCCTTCTCAAATGCACAATATCTAAAGCCAAGTTCTGTTTTATGTAGCAGAAGAAACATACTAAATATATGCATATATTCTTTATTGATTATGAAGAAACAAGACATCTCTTTTTCTAGGTAAATGTAGCACTAATGATACACTCATTTGCTAAACGCGAATACCCAAGTGTTTTTAACGGCAAAGACGCTGTAATTGCTTTCTGGTAAGTGATGTAATTGGCGATGATAGATGACCAGGCCTGCGCAGCTGAGCGTATCCTACCTCATGTTTACATGACGCGCCAGGCCGAGGTCTCTTCATGCCATCATTGCATAATGAAAGGCAAACAAGGCAGATCACTAGAACTCTCATTTGCATGCATGACTATGTAGCGTTACTAGATTTATTATTGACTTTGTTTATTGCTTTTTACTGAGTGAAGAGGTCAAAGGAATTGGAAGTGAGCTCTGCCAAACCGAGTCACTCGGAAACTCGAGCGTGGAGCGGAGAAAGTGAGCATGTGATCCTTCGGTAATGGAGATTCTTTGCCTGAGGAAGTGCAAAACGAAGAGACATTTTCTTACTCTTTATGTTGCTCAATATTTACCTATAACTTTAATTATAATGGGAAATTTTCTAATGTAAACGTTATACTTTCTTATTAACAACTCCATAACGATCCTGATTCCAGAAATGCTCTAGATTTTTCTCATCGATTAACAAGAAGATTCTTTCCTTTCCTGAATATTTTTTTCTATAGCTCTATGATTAGTTCCATGGAAGTTTAAACTACAGCAACACTGTAAATATTGAGTGTTCATGCACGATCAATTTTTTTTCCTCCAACGTCTCGAAATTTTGATGAAGTCTAGACAATCACAAGGTGCTCTACCTATTGATGTTAACTCTTGAGCGCATCGTAGACTTTAAAAACCTCCATTTTCTTAAAAAAGATCACAAATCTGATCCACCAAAGGAGCAGAATTAGGAGCAGCTCTCTTGAACAACAATTATATTCTAAAAAACAGATTTGAGAGTAGTGAAATTTTTGTCGCTCCAATTCATCATAAAAGATTTTTGATAATTTTTTTCCTCTAGACTGAATCGAAAAACTTTATATAATATGAAGTCTAGCACTGAATCAACACCAAAAAGTTGTATACTAAATGAGATTTATTGAAGCGCATAAAGTCAATTATCACATTTTCTAAAATTCAGGTACCAGCATCACTAGACAAATGGCAAACAAAAACGGGGAAATGAATTTCAGTTTTCGTTGTCTTTGCCTGAGAATCCAGGTTAAGTTTCTGAAATGCGTTTTCACAGGAGAGAAAATTTCAGCAGACTGTTATTTACAAAGAAATAATATAAATCCATGCGCATTTTTTATGTAAAATTTTTCATATCAAATTACATACTACTTTATAAAAATTACTTAGAATTATTACAAATATACAATCTTAGACCATTGTTGAGGAAAATGTTTTGTTTTTTCAACTGTTATTGCGTGCAAACGGAAATGATTTCAGTCATAATGTATTGTTCAAACATGGTAATTTTTTGACCATAGTTTTTTAAAATAATACAATTTTGCTCATAAAGGTATTATTAGATTCTTGGTATTGATTTAAAATGATGCTACACGATAAGCATATTCATAAAGTTTAGAAATAAAATATTTCAGTTCTTGCGATATTTTGGTTAACATCTAAAGTATAATATCATATTCCTATTCAGTGTGCAATAATTAACCCGCTGCAACATCGAATGAAATACTCAAGTTCAGATCTAAAATTAGGGATATGAGGAGCACAAGACGCTGATGAGGACAGCAGCGCTCAAACGTGCGTTCTGCAAGCCCAACAAAGGAGATGTAATGAAGAAGATAAACTCGTCGTTGCAAGACATTAATTTAGGGAGCATTGGCTCGTTAGCCGGCAGCACAGGTGACCGACAGCTGTAAATTAGCAGTATTATTCTGTGTCTTGCCCTTGTCGTTGTGAACTGAGCGCTAACGCTCGCACGGGTAGAGAGATAGATGTTGCAGCCAGCAGGGCTCACCGTACCTTGCTCCAGAGGCGTGGCTGGGATGTTGACACTGAGACCTACGCTGCGTAATCTACTTTTGAAGGTACAGGGTGTCCCAGAGTTACGGGACCCAAAAACAAACTGACGCAACTCGAAATTGAGTCTTGAGTTTTCATTCTGGTATCCCCAATACAATGATTAAAATACAGGCAACCGTTCATGCATGTATCAACGGCTGCATGTATTTGTAAATGAATGTGTGTTATAAATGTGTATAAATGTGAGTTACGAAGTATAATCCGTTTTCTGCAAGCAGAAAAACGTAGTGCTGCTGAAATTCATTGCAGAATGAGCAAAGTATACGGTGACAACTTTATTAGTAAGGATAGTGTACGAGGTGTAGAAAATGTAAAGAAGGGCAAATCGACATCCATGAAGAAGGTGAACAACTGTGCAAGTGGTCGTGGACTCGCACCCTTCTCCACATTTTTCATGGATGTCGGTTAGCCTTTCTTTAAATTTTCTACACCATTCCCGTGCACTACCCTCACTCATTAAGTTGTCATCGTACACTTGGTCGTTCTCGGATAGATTTCAGCAACACTATTTCCTTCTGCTCGCAGAAAACGGATAACACTTCGTAATTCACATTTGGCGGGAGAGTCGATCGTAGCGGCCATGCTCAATTGCCCGTATCTCGGGCAATCAGGTTGTATTCGCTTTGACAATTACGTAGAGAAATGATTAAGACTCTCTGGCACTTTTGGTAATAAATTTATTACGTTGTGCAAATTTGCCTTTTTTTATAACTTATCGGAGGCTAAAAAAAACATCCGCGTGATATATATATACGTATGTATATATACGAGTATATATATATATATATATATATATATATATATATATATATATATATATATGTATATATATATATATATGAGGATATGATGTATGTCACTATTCAAGATATGTAGGTTTGAAATATTGTTTGTCGTGCGACCCTAGAACTTCAGAATTCAGGATGAGTTCAATTGATTTGAGTTTAAGGTCACAATAGATGAGCTATATTTTCCTTACTTTTAATTTTAATTGTTCTCTTGCTAAATACGAGTAATTATACAACGCACAACAATGTGATACAGTAGTTTACATAAATCCCTTTGGTCTGCAATGCTTTTAATTGCGTAACTAAACCATAAGGCTAACAGGCTAACGTTGAACCTGTCCCGCCTATTTAAGATATTAGCATACATGTACGTTGGAGTGATATAGCTTTATGAAAAGAGAAATGAGGAGTGAAGAGAAACATGTCCTGCTAGAGAGACCTGTTTAGAGTATGGATAGTTGAGTATTAAAATGATGTGAACATGCTATAAATAGAATAAGAGCGTGGCTTCTTGCTTGATAAAACAGTGTTAGGAGTAAGAAGGAAATATCATATTTTAGAAGTAAAAAATTCTGGGTGGAATGTTGAGGCAAGAAGAACATTGGGGATAATAATATTTGATGTAGCTATTTTGTAGACGCATGCTAGACGCTAAAATGAAAGGATGGGCGAGTGAGGTTGTAAATATGTGGCACAATTCTGATGGAGGCTGACGTAGTATCAGAATCATGGTCTTGTTGAGTCTTGGTGTTGGAAACACGAATTGTTGCAGTGTTGCAGTAACAGTAAATATGCTAGGACTGCGTGGTTCATCTTCAGACTTTTACACCGAAAAAACAAAATGACTGACTGCAGAACAATCTTAGAGTCAAGAGTACATAGAAATACGCATACTTGATTTAGGTTCCTCCCCGGTGTGGGAGGGAGGATGTCATCATGTATTTTATCTTGCTGGAAATGCAAAGTTGTGCTTGCTACAAGAAGTCTGAAAGTTTCCTGCACAAAGGAGCACTCGTTGCAACCGCACAGCGGGAAGATCCGTTCGCTTCGAGGGAAGACTTTATTACATTTTTTATTGAGCTGCAAAGTGCGTCAGGCTTTTGCATGTGATTGTAGCTTGCAAATTGAAAGTAACGTTACAGACACGTTCTCAGTGCACGAGAAGTTCGTTAGCATTGCGCATGTTTACTGCCCATCGTATTCTAACTTTCCCATTTAGCATTCGAGGCAGTCGCTGAAATTTGTAGTAAAGGCAACAGTCCAAAGTTCAGGTTGCAGGGCAGTCATCGCATAACGTCCATATGAAGACATTCTAAAAAACATGACCAACTGATTTCTTTCTTCCATAATATACTGTAATTTTTAAATTTAGTGTTTGACTAGTGATATCCTTCACTGTAGGCTTTGCACTGATATTTTACTCATTTAATTACAAAACTTATTACTTATACCTATACGTTACTTTACTTATATAATTCAGATTTTGTGAGTAAATTTTTGATTGGGAAAAGTAGCCATATGACAACTGCTACAAATTTATTATTTTGAGCATTTTTCCATTCCTAAATTAATCTTGTAAATATTTTGGGAAACGTAATCACAGTAAAGATTTTTCTGTTCAAAAACACCAACTAAAATTCGAACGGATGAGGCCAGTGGTAGAACATACAACACAAACTACTGAACGACGTCAAATTTTTAAACAGAAATACAACAATAATGAGAATTATTCGTAGCAGAAATGATACACTATCCAGTGTAAAAAAAATATAATTCCGATTTTATGAGTAAATCTTTTCAATGTTCAAGTTTTTCTTATGTATTTTATAAAATTTTCAATTCGATTGTCAAAACGAGAGAAACCAAAGATAAATTTTTGATTGGGAAAAGTAGCCATACGACAACTGCTACAAATGTATTATTTTGTGTATTATTCACAAAAGATTTAGAAGTTAGAGCATGAGTAAAACTTATTTTTTACATTAAAAATACATCGTGAGTTGGAGGAAAAGTAGAAAGTTAACAAGTAGGCTGTAAATAATGTCTAGGTAGAGACTTCTAATACACTTTTTTATATACTTCTATGTATGAAGACTTTGTTGTTTAGAGCACGCCACCTCTCATACGGTGTCACTGTGCACTTGCATAATTTTGTATTAATAGACAGGTCTAAGTCAAAGCGCTAAAAAGCAAAATCATAATAATCGAAATCTGTACTGATGCTAAGGGACTCTTCTCTGAATGCTGTTCATAACATCATGCATATTTATCTACTGTACTTTACATCGAAACCTGTGTTCATAAAATATAAGTACTCAGAAACTTTTCGAACCCTCAGTACTGCATACTGGCTTGAAGTCCACGGACTGCAGCAGCGATATTTCAGCTCAATTTGTTTGCAAGTGTGAACCTTTTGATCTATTGAATACTTGAATTTCTGAAAAATGAAGCAAAAAGAATGAGAGCGACACAAAATTTGTATTTTTAAGTTGGATGCTGACAAAAAGGACATTCGAAACGCTGGTGTGCTTGGTAAGTTCGCTGTAATTGGGTGTTGGGAGGCCAAAACTGCAGTTCTCGGGCCGTGACTTCGAAGACAAAGCAGCGCCTCAAGCAAGCAGCTTACCATTCCACCGGGGCAGCGCTAGCTTCAGAACTGACCGCCAACTTTACGAATTCTCGCAGCTTTATAGGGCTCAAAAGTTAGAATTTCTAGCCTTTCTCCACACGAACTTCTAAAAAATTAAAAGGCTGAAGTTGTACAAGAACAGAGATGGAAAAACTGAAAGTTACACAGAAAATCCCCGTTAGACTCGACACTGGGGGATACAGAACAGCTAGAGAGCCGGTACTCAAATTCGTCGAGCAGAAAAAATATTGATTTTGATCCTACGATTTTCCTAGTATTTTTTAATAACATAGAGACTTATAAGTGCATAATGGGTCATATATGGCTCGTACGTAAATTACCCAATTTTTTCCGCACATTCTTGTAAATGTAGTGAACAACAACCTATGATAAAATTTTAACCAGAGCTTTATTTTCCACACAGTTTCAAGTTTTCTTTTCAAAGAGTTAGTAATTTTACTGGTAATCTGATATGAGCAAGAAAACTGTTTTCCTTAACACTTACCATTCCCTCTGGCGCATTTTCATGTCTCGTTACGACCTGCTGTTGTATATGGAAGCCAGTTAATGAGCTCCATCGAAAAGTAGCGCTTGAACATAGGTTCATTATTTGCCTTAATGAGTGGCCGATAATTTGGATTTCCAAAAGAGCGATCAGGAAGCACCGCATCAATTTCTTAAAAGAATTCGAATCTCTTAAGACCGCATCAACTCCACATAAAAATGCAAATTTAATTCCTAAGTGCAGGTTAAAGCTAAAGCCTTCACTGTCAATGGACCAATAAAAAGGGAATAAAATAGCTTAGTGTTGTTGATGGCTCCGCCTGACGTTGATTACAAATCGATGTCTTGGATTTTTCAGCGAAGTTTGAAGCGGAGTTTAGGTCTCGATGTTCTCGCTAGGCAAGTGAGGAAACGGAACCCTGGCTTTTGTTTTGTACTCTGAAGGCTCGTGGGCAAACACAATGTCCGTTTAGTCTAGGCAGACGCCAGGCCTCAATATGAAGCTTGTACACGGTTTCTTATCCTGGCACAAATAAGAACTTCCTCTGCAGATAACGACAATCCTGAGCAAGCTTGGTGACTAACGCTAGCCAGAACAGACCGCAATTTCAGTTTTGAAAAAAATATAGAGGTAATTTGAACCCATTGAGTTCATTCAGTGTCGATCTTTCACTGCTATGGTGAAAGCTTATAAAGGTACAAAATAAGAAGTTTCTTAGGCTGTCATCTGGGGAAAGTTTTCAGTTGATTTAGTGACGCTATACTTTGTTCAAAGATTCTTTAGCGAATTAAGAGGTCCAACGAGCCCCTTAATGAACAAGAGGCGTGAAAATAAATCGTAGCTCATGATTACGATGTATTTTCGAAATGTAATAAGAATGAGATGTACATTTACAACCAACGAAATTCCGATCGCTTCGCCTTTGAGTTTTTATCATTTTGCTCCCGATTGATCGATGAAAAACAATTATGCTCAAGCGAAGTAGAGATTTTCCATCCGATGCCGCTTTTACCACTTCATAAGTTTTGTTTCTCAACACGTTGTCCACGGTAATAAACCTAGTGGTTTACATTCAGGGTGCATCAACACAGAGTCAACGTGTTAATCCAGTTATTCGTATTAATGAGTATATTTTTGAACCAATATGAAGTCATTTTTGTTCCAGTGCGTAAGATACCCCAGGCCGCAGGCAATGTGAATGGAGTTGCTCAAATTTTATGGTGAGGTCAGTAAGGAGGAAAATTGAACTTCCTGAGAAAAAGTGAATTATTCATGTAGCGTTGACAAAGAATTAGAACCGTGAACTGTTCTGCGTCGTATGCATATGAATATACGTATATTGGCAAAGCATTAATGTAGAACTTAAACACAATTTGACAGTCTGTAGCTTAATTTCACGCAACAGTTTATCAAATCATGTTTTATTTTGTGGCCTCAGATGGGAAAGTTTGCGTCTAATGTATCGAGTTCTCTTGTTATAGTAGTTAACCAGAGCTGACGCTTGATCGTTCATGTGTGCTGGATACAAGTTTTTAGTAATAATGCTTGTCAACATACGGTGTCGAAAATGCTGTAATTGAACAGATGCCAAGTTAATGTTGTGCCAGGGTTTTTATTGCAATTGCAAGTGCCTGTACTTCCAATTCAATTTCCTTTAATTGCTTGTGTGTTAGGAGAGTTAGTGCGTTGAAACATATAAACAAAGAGACAGTTTTGTGTCCATATACTGAACTAGAATCTTTGTTGCGGAACGTAACTTAAGGAACAAATCTTTGAATATTCATCAGGAACATTCGGCGAGCAAATGAAATAGATTTTCGAATATCATCTAAAAGGCTTCGGTCTTAATAGGGAATGGCCGATAATTTAGAATTAGAACATGTAACAACAGGGGAATGCGAGAGAATAACTGTACGTTGTTCTCTGAACGTAATCTGACCTTAACCGACGCTAAGCAAAAATAGCAAGAGTTGGAGCCAGCAATTTGAGTGGTAATTGTCAACGACAGTTTCTGGCTTGCTGTATGAACACAATAAAGCTGATGTTACAATCAAAAGCAGGCGCTTTCTTAATGACCAAAAAAGAAGTCAACTTTACTGCTATTTAGGTCAGTGAATTTTCCGGACCCGTCGTTTAAAGGAAATGAGTGCAGGGGAACGACGCCTGTGGTTGCTCTAGAGAATGCTTTTGGGATTGCTTAGCGGAAATGACTTTTGTGAACAAGATGAAATAATTCCTGAGGAGTCTCACATCTGAAAAGAGAAAATTTATTGACTCCAGCTTTGCGTTTGATTCATTAAACTAGCACGTTTTGCTGCAGATTGGTGAATATATCAATTGTTTGGTAAAAAATCATGTAAATTACCCTGAATTCTAATTTTCAGTTTGAATTGTATAGTTGTTAATCATTGCTCCGGAAGTTGTTTGTTTATTAAATTGTCAAGATATTGAGGGCTTAGTGATATCTTTTAAAAAACGTACAAACTGGTATGACGTTTGAGAAAATATCAATCACCCAAATTGAAAATAACTTAACAAATTGCTGGGTAGTTTGAAACTAGTTAATGCAATAGTAAAATGAACAGCGGTATTCTACTATTTACTATTTATTTATTCATTTAAAAATTTGTTGTAAAATGAAATTCACGATAAAGGTACAGACAAACAACTAGTGAAAATTTTTCATGCCGTTAATATTAAAGGAGCTGCAACTGTTCTGAAAATTTCCTCAAAAGTGCGTAGTAAAAATCTTCCGATTCCGGCTCTAGAGTATTAAGCCACTTCTTTTCCGGATAAAATTTCAGCTATGGATTGTTCTCTCTCTGCTGTGTCTGACAAATAATATCTGCTCTAGCAATTCTAGCCACTATGAAATCATAATTTTTCATGTGAGTTTTAAGATCAATTCGGGCCAGTACGATTTATTCTCGTTAAATAACTAAATAAATCATTTAGAAGCAGTTCATCTCCTAAAGAAACTATTTAGCGTTTAGATTCCTATCGCACCTTGCTTTATGTTTAAAATAAGCCGGAGGAACTAAAAAGAGTTGTTAAAAATTAATTAAATCGTTTGCAAAGGTTTTTCAGGATCGGATTATGGCGCAGGTATAGTGTATTATTTATTCAAGGCATTCAATCTTAGCTTTTTAATATATTTAATTGCGTTCAGCACCTTTTGTTTGGTAAGTATAATTGTACTCACATACTTTGATGCATAGCATATGGGTTCATCTGACTGAGGTCTTTAGGTATGGCAAACCTTACCTTGACCTTGAGGTCTTTAAGGCAAACGAGTTGTTTTCTTGGATCTCGCTCGCATTTTGGCTTACGTCAAAACTGTACCAGAATTTCATATGAACAAGTAAGCATAGATAAGTACGAAGGTTTAGTGTCTTATTTTGATAATATTGACCTACACATAGGAGAAACACCGTATCTTTAAGAGTTCACCTTATTTCTTATGAAATATTTCACAAATACCTGACTTTTCAACGTAGGTTACCGATCATTTTTAGCTGCGTACCTTTTTATAAATGGTTTTATTTGCTCTCAATATTCATTGTTCAGTGTCGACGACAAAGTTTTTTCCTTTCGCTGCTCACAGATTTCTGTTTGAGAATGAGCCCAGACTCATAGCATTAATGTTGAATGATTTACGATTTATCTCCTCGAATGGATGAACTTTAGTACCCGCGAGATTAATTGTTATTCGGGCTTTTATTTCTTCTTATCAGCTATTTGAAGCAAAATTACCGCTAAACAACACCGTTTTTTCGTATATTTTTCAGCTGTAATTTCTGCCTCATGTTTCTCCTACAAGTTGAGAATTATCGAATCTCTCAGACCTGAGACAGTGTTCAACCAATCCTACGAAATTCTTACCTAGAACATTTATTCGATAATCTAATTACTTTCCAGCCATGCAGACTCCTATCATGTCATTCGTACACGATCTTACTTTATATTAGACGATACATATCAATAAAATTGGGCAGCTTTTATGCGACAACAGAGCTTGGGCGCAGCTATAGCTCTCCATCAGTAACATTCGATCAATATTCGCAGCCCCGACTTTTGATTGGAATTTGCGAGCATTGTTTTGCCACGCAATCAAACGGAAAATTGCCCGATGCCTTGGGGCGGGGATCTCGCTGCCTATTTTATTGCGTCATGATTGCAGTGTCATTGCAACGTGGCAATGGCGCCACGATCTCCATAGAGAAGCTCGCCTGGCTTGTTGACGAAAACCTAACGTTTTAATGAACTAAAAGTGCACGGCAAAATTTGAAAATGGCGGTAATTGAAGAGGGCTTCGGCAAACGTCAATTTGGTTCGCAAGTGTCGCTCATCAGTGAGAAAATTTACTGCTTCATGACGTAGAACAAGCTAGTTTTTGATCAGGCAGTGACGCATACAGGATATTTTGGACACAAAGGCGTTGTTTGAAAAATACATTCTCAACTTCCTAACATGGCAGGGTAAAAAATTATGCGTAAGTAATAGGCCAAAAATAAATTAACGGCTTGGTGTTCCGTGAAGAGAAAACATAAAGTTTGATTATTAGTTCAGTGTTGCCAGTGAAGAATAAACAGTTTTTGCTCTATTGTCAAGCACCAGCAGGCCGTCATCTCACTAACTAGCACCAGCAGACCGTCATCTCACTGACTAGCACCAGCAGACCGTCATCTCACTGACTAGCACCAGCAGGTGTGTCACGTATCCTAAATTTTACACTTCATTTTTGGTGTGTAGTCTTACAGCTAAACTATAGTAAAAAACCCCCACTCATATGTGCGTGGAAAAGCTTGTATACTAGACACAGTGTACGTTTGAGCTTCCCACTGAATCAAGGTGGTACCAGTTTATGGGAGGCTTGTCCCAGAAAACATCTTCTTGGTTTTCTCATATCCGATTTTCCTGACAACATTAAGATTCTCACCCCAGGCCTCTGACTACGCCATGCATTCTACCAACAACAAAGTTGAGACATTATGCTTTGTCTCCGGCTAGCCTACCTTTTATTACATATTACTGACTCACTGTCATCTATCCTTCCTTGTGTTAAAATTATGATATGAATTTTTTGTAGCTCGGATACCCTCCTCGCCATGGGTGATTGTTTTTACAATAACATATAATCAGGTAAAGCTTTTTTATGTTAATTCCTACGTCATCATTTCATATTCAATCATGGGACATTTTTTACATTTACTATCATTTATAGAAGCGTCTAGCACCTTTTCAGCACCTGATTTTTTTACACTTAACTCGGGCTATTTATGTAGACGATAGAAATTTTTGACGCATTAAGAAACATTTTATGTCAGCTACTGCTCTCTCAACATTAATTATTTAATGGTAATCAAAAATCTTAGTTGGGGCTTACCAGATGATTCAAAAACTAATCATCACTGTCCCTAGTAAAATGACACTAATCACACTAAACCTATCTTTACTAAACCAACTACAAACCCTTACAATTTCTTCCTCCTTTTCGCGCAGCTTGTATGTTTTGACAAATTGTCTTTAATTTCTGTACTAAGTACAATACAGTTATATGTAACGGTTTTAGAATAAAGTATGTTGAGCACCATAACGGAATAGACGAAATTTTCGAAATAATATGTTGAAATTATAACTATAGTCAGGTGTTGTACGAAAAATTTGAATCCAAAGGAATTTTATTCCTCATATTCAAACAACTGGTCCGTGCAATTCTAGGGGTCATTATTCGGAAGGCTAATTAATATTGTAAGCACACATCCACCTGTGTCCTGGACTCGAAATAAATGAAACGGAATGTTGCCTACAGTGATGCCTACGTCATGTTTGTTCAGAAAACAATAAAACTCTGAACCAGAACTAGACATACACAGGAAGCCGTCAAATAAACATAATATCGAGGCCATGTGGAAGTCGACCTGGAACTGCAAATAAGGTTAAGCTCATCGGGCACCACAATCGCATCAGAAGCCGACTTTTGTAACCTGATGACGAAGGGATCACAATAAAACCTGGATGCCTGGAGGCTCCAATATTCAAAATACACTTCATAAGATATTCGGGCTAGAACAACGGCATTCTTTGATTCTTGAATAATTCTGTGCTATTTGGGGAACAGAGAATCATCAGCGCATTTTTGATGGCTGTAGTGCCCAAAATTTAAAATGTTGGGCTAGTAGAATTTAGAAATCGGAACCTTGTGCCTTGGTTAACGCTTGATGAGGATTGAGATAGGTATACAATTAACTAGTTTTTAGTTTTGACAATTTTCTTTTCGAGTTCCATAGTCATTTTTAAATCGCATGTAACATCACTAGTTCCCTTTCAGAAGCTGATAAGGGATCAGTGATGGAGGTGATTGATTTCACTCAGCCTTTCAATAATCTCTTGAAAATTGAGTTCCACTCGCGTCTATTATCGTGTAATTAAAATACGGTTCGAATAGAATCTCCTAAAATCTATAACAATACTTGTAATCGTTGTATTCATGCGGAGTGATGAGATCAACGATGGACTGTCGTCGACAACAAGAGAAACAAAGTTATGTTTGAAGTTCCGACCCGTAACAAAAGAATCGAAGCCCTGAATACCTAATTATTATTTTGTTATTTACAACGTCATTGATTGCTGCAACGAAAACATAATACATATCATTTCACTGTCATTTTCAAGTGAGCTGCATCTCATTCCAAAATCATAATATAAGCTTCAAAACTGAGCAAATTGTGGATAACATTTCACCATAAAATCATACTATTGTTATAACCTTTACTCTAGGAGAAATTTGAATCTTTAGAGAGATGTTAAAATAGAGTTAAAGTTGACATTATGTCTAAGGCTAGCAGAATGTAACTTTTGCAATTAAAAAACAGAAATATGCTGTTCAAATGTTTATTATTTCAGTTGTGTTTACTGTGTTCGCCGGCTTAGAGAAGAGTCTTAACATTGTATCCGTTTTCAATTTGACTTCTATGACATTTTACATGAACGCAAATTGAGACATCAATACGAACATTAATGGTAGGTTCATTTTGGTTAGTTGAACAGCGGCAAAAACTTGTGGTGCCTTCTTGTAAACACTGATGTTCACTTTGAATTGTTTGGACAATGAAAAGGATTATGTGTTATTTGAGCCAAGAAATAATATTTCGACAGAAGTATAGCAAGTACCAGCACCACAAGTTCAAGGACTGATCCTTCCTGACTGAGAAGAAAAATGACTGTATGCTGGGTAGACCACACAAAAACAAGCTTTTCCACAAGTCAAAATCCAAGATAAACATCACAAATATTTAAATTGAAAGCAAGAACAGTTTTAAATCATTCATTTTCCTTAACTCAGGGACAAAGACCACGGTGGTAGGATTTTTGGCACGTGTGTGAACCAGCATTGAAAATGACAGAGTGGATGGAGTGGCAGGTATGGAGGATTTATGACTTGATTTTAGATTATGACGATTTGTTATTCGGATTATGAGTTTCGTATGAGTCTTGTTGCTGTCTAGCAGCTTGGCAACGTATTGGTGTCAGAATCCAGTAACACTAACCATGCTAACGGACTTGCTAACGGAAGCAATGTGCAAGAATTTTGGTGCCTGGTTAATCATTTATTAAACAGCTGCAAGTTTTAGATGCGTGTGTATGAAATCTTTCATCGTCATACGACGGAAAAATATTCGAAGCGAGAAAAGTGAACAACCTCAGCTTTTGAAGATAACCTCTGATGATCAAAATACTGTTCACCATCATGCAGAATATTGTTCATCACGAAGAAAAATATCCGTAGATTCGGTCTACAACATACATATACGTCTCTAATCTTTAGTACTGCATAATTTCGCCTATAATTTTCGGCCCGAATGTGATCATGACTCAGTTTCAAGACCGAGTGCGTGCAAAGTTGAACGCAATGTGTTAAGATGTGAAATTATTCATCGTGATAATATATTATGCACATATATAGGATGATATCAATAGTTATATGTTCATATCAATAGGATCATATCAATAGTTGTATAGACTTCTTCATGATTTCAAGTAGTCCAGTTAAAAGTGTAATAATGTAAAGGGATTGGAATCAATCTTTCACAGTTACTGTACAGCTTCTAACAGTTTCTTTGAGATTTTTATTGACACATTGCACTATATATTCCGCAGAAATGTGTTTAAACTCAATATATGAATTAATACCAACTTCTATTGGCGACTTCATGAGCAAAAGTTTTCACTTCAAAGAGACAGGCTCGAGGTAACGGTGTTGCCTGGGGAAATAATGAAGGCAGCGTAATGAAAGTTACCTCGTGTCGTAGCTTCATTTCAGCATCCAAGATAATTTTTATTCATTACTAACTTTAGCGTTATTTGCACCCATGGAACATCAAATTAATACAGGGATAAAGTTTTTTACGTTCAACACACGAGGTTCAGCACGAGATAATTTAGGCGTTACAAGAAAGTCTACGGTAGATATTCCCAGCATTTTATTTACTTGTTCGAATGCTTTCGCACTAATGCAATATTTACGTACATTGAGGCTGCAGTTTGGAAATCACGTAGAAGTGTACAGAAGTTACATCCAATATTTTAATTATTCCTACGACTGTCCTCATTCGAATACAGTAAACATTTCCTTCATTCTCACTTAGAATAGCCAAAATCATACACACTCACACATATGTTTTAGTTATTATATAAAGAATCAATACCGTTTTAAAGAATCCCAATTGGAAGCTACCATCTTCATTATTTAAGAATTCAAGTCAAATCTGAATGAAAAGGTTAAAAACGATCGTAAATATATGTATGTCTAGGGATACACATATAGCATTCCTTGGTCGTTGGGGAACTGAGTGAAGTGTTTGAGTTCAGTAAATATCATTTTTCGAGACTACTTCATTCCGAGTTGCAGTTTTCAATTGTAGCATACCAGCTGCATAAAAATTACATATTAACTAAAATACGTCAAAAATTTCTATGGTGTGTTATGAGAGGGTAAGAGAATTTAGTTCGTTAAGTAAAATTAACATTAATTTACGTCTCCATTTGCAAGGTTGGGTAACTTTTCATCAAAAAGAAATTCACAAGAATCTTTAAGGAAGTTAGTGGCAAAGAGAGCGAAGATTTTGTACATTGAAGACAAAAAGCTGTTCAAAAAGCCACTTTTATGACTGTGTGACCGGTGAGGTTTTCTTCTTTTCATTATCGTGAAAGCCATTTCTACATAAATTCATCAAGCAGAAGTAAATAATAGAAGGGGTATTTTTCCAAAAACTATCCAAGATGGTCTGCATGTGCTCATCCTCAGGATTTTGTCCTCATTTCATCTCTCCAAGATAAAAAAAAAAGCTTTGCTTCAGTCGAAACAAGAAAATAAAATTAATTATTATGTGAATATGATGTATAATCACATGACAAAATCACGAGTACAGCTCGCAGCATGTCATTTTAATTCCAATTACATCGTCTGCTGGTTCTCCTGAACCGCTGGACAAAGCGGTTACTTGCCTGCTCGGCAGGGGCGGCGGCGCGCAAAATTAAAATCTTACCCTGGAATAAATTCTTGGAAACCAAGACCGATGCCTCATCTGACTTTCCTGTTCAACACAATGGTGAATTTATCATGTAAGGTTCATGACATGAATCTTCTGGAATGCTTGGCAATTTCACTCCTACCGAAGGAATGTGCTGTGTTTGAACACTATATTTATTCTATAATTATACCATGTGATATAAGAGTTTGAAAAAAATTGTGGTTGTTATTATATCTGGGAATTAGAATATTTTGAATACTAAAAGGAGACAAGGGGCAAAGTTGGAACACTTTAATTTTGTGTCGACGCTGACGGCATATTTTTTTCAAGATCAATAATATACAATGGAAATTACAATTTTTCTGGTCAAAATTATTTCTATTCACCCATTAATACATTATATACCTTTTCAGTTGAACTACAATCACAATTTTTTTCTATAGGGCCTATCTTATAAATGAGGTGACTCGAGGTACTGATCTACTCCTGCAAGACTGGAAAAGGAAAGCGGGTGAAATAGAAGTTCTTGGAGCTTTTGTACTGGAACGAAACACTATACATGAAAATAGAATGAATAGTTGAAAATAGAAGTTTACACCTATTCTGTGTGATGTGGGCAAAATGAGGTTTGCTATGGGATTACTAATAGTCTAAATAATGAGAAATATAACAACATATGAAGGCATTATATGAGGTTAATTTGGTAACGTGTGATGCTGACTGCAGTTGAAGTGTTTCTACTGGAGAGTCTTCATTGCTGGTCGCAGCATTGGCTCGCACGAGCATGAACGCATATGAGTGTTTTCATTCATTATATGATTAATTATAGCAGGTGGATTCTGTTATGTTCTTGCTGTCAAGTGATACTGTATTATTTTTTATTTAACACTTATTTAAAATAATCGAAATGAACCATCAGCGATAATACAATCACTTTTAAATTGTAAAGTTGTATCAAGGTTTTAGATGCGAGTGACGAATAGAAGTATGGCATAGAAATGATGTATCGAAGTTAAAAGTACAATTTAGTAGCCGAAATCATGTGTATCAAGGAACTGACACTACATGTTACGCATTTAAATGATTAGTAGAGATGGTGTGTTCAAGTGCTGCATTGAAGTTACGTGAACGTCATTTTCGCCTACTGTAGCACTAGCTGTAGTAAATATAGGCTCGTCAACATTGCGTCGACACAAAATTACCGATAAATCGTCTGACTGACGTTTGCATTTTGGTAGTGAGAGTGGAAATGGTTGGTTGTATTGGATTATTGTTGACTTACGATTACAAATTGATAGACGTGCGAAATGCTGTGCTTGAACAAACGGATTGCTGGTGCATCCAGGATTGTTGCATTGCATTGCCAGTGTAGGCTCAAACATGCGTTACGCTACCACAAAATATAGTATGGATTAAAACATTTCGCACTAAGCTGTTGAGAGACATTTCTCTGTAAAATCAAAAAAGACCTGTAAAATAAAAAAACAGATTCAGTGAAATATATATCGTCTTGCGAAGAACATCAAAGAAATCTCAACAGAACGATTTGTTAGAAATCCTGAGAGCTTCATAACTATGAGTACTCGTACTGTGTTCTGAATGTAGAGAATTTTTGTAATTTCTAGTTTGTGTTCAATCTTCATAGATTGAGATTTAACTTTCACACTAAGACTGTTACGTATCTTTGTTTGCTAAACGAAAATTTTTTATGTTGACACTTTAAATTTAAAATATTAAAGATAAGTGTTCGTAAAATAGCAATAGGTTTCAACAAGTCTTAATGCCTAGTCATTTACAGAGAAGATTTAGTGCAGATTAACAAAGTTAAACATCTCAGGTGTTTGATACAGTTTGCCATACGGGTTTTCTAGACTGTAAGGCTTTCAATGAAAGGAACAATTATCTTTTTGCGTCACAGCTCCAAGATCTCATAAGATACGAAAGCTTAAGCATGCTGATATAAGACCACAATAAAATATCAAGGATTCAGCTCCTAATTCTGTTTGTCGAATTCACAAAGCAATAATCTTAACACTATGCTCCCATTTTTCTAATGTGTACAGTAAGAGACAAAACGGACAAATGTGCGTTTCATTGTTTCTATGCACAATGCCATAAATTTTTTTTGTAATGTATATGAACATCAGAGCTCTTTATAATTCTACTGCAATGATCTGGGTTCTTTTAATGGCTGAAGCTCAAATATAATGTGATATTAAACTAACAACCCATCATCATTATCACTCAGGTCGCCGCCCCGGAAGTTTAATGAATGTTTGCACAGTCTCATCGGTAGTGAAGGCCAGCTTTCGAGATTCAGGACACCAGATGTAAGGGTGTGGGTGCCTACTCTCAGGCGCAAACTTTGACTGGCTAATGCCCAGTCTTGATGAGTCTCAGACGTGCCAGCCTTATTTTCTGGCCGTCCGAGAGATTCAGCATTGAGATAGATGACGACGTCGTGTCATTTTAGGATGGGAATTTTTAAAAGACTTATAATAAACATTGCTTGCTTCTACTTCATGATTTTTTCTTTACAATGATGCTTGCAAAGAAAAGAAAAGGGAATTATTAATACTACATATTTATATTATGACTGAACTTTGATTTATTTTTTGATCCTTTATTTTTCCGTGACTATCGATGTTATGAGAAATTCTCAACCCTGTGAAAGTTGCAGGATTTATCATAAAGTTTAGCTCAGGCGGTGTTTATTACATTTCTCTCAACAAATAAAAATAGGGATAAAGCAAATGAATATATATATATATATGTAGTCATAATGAAATTAAATTCGAATAAAGAAAATAAAATAATCTCACAAAAAAATAATAACGACGTCAAAAGGCATTATACGTGCATTTTGAAACTAAGAACATATTTTCTGCTATTAACTCGATTTCGCTTCTAACAAACCTATACATGTGTTAGATCACTTTACTGCACCTTGAAAATCTGATGAACTTGGCAAATGTATGGGGCAGGTGTTTCATTAAAAAAGCCAGATGAACTTCACTTTGGCAAGTACAGTGGGTTCGAAAATATTTTGAAAACGAAAACATTACAACCTACGTATACATGTCATACAAAATGTAAACAAGATTTCTGCGAAATCTGAAGTTGTTTGAGCTAAAAAATACATTGAAATGTATTCTATTGGAAAAAATTCTCCCCAAGGGAGTATTCTGCTTCGCACTGTGAAACTTTTATCCTATACAAACTAATATTTTGTTTGGAGAAAAGTTCATTTTTTTGAAGTTGTTCGATTCAATATGGCTGAATAAAGTTTGATTGAGATAGAATTGAATGGCGACAGTTTTGTTCTGTACTGTGAAATTTTTTTTTCTGAAAATTTCGTTTTAAAGACCATTTTTTAAAGATAGATTCCTTCTGAAATACTTTCAAAAAAATGATTAGGTTTTCATTGCTTGTAGTGTCAGCTGTGAGAGCTATATTCTTCAAAACAGTGTTTGAAATGGTGTCAAGCTTATTTGTTATTCTAATTATTCAAAGTATTTCAAAAAATTGTATACGATCAGGAAATTATATTGAAAAAATACCGTATAGCCACAAGCACTAGCCATTTGGTGCATTCTTAGGCAAGCTCCATATGGTCTGATTTAAAGACATCAATCACACACATGCACCTCAACTATACACAGACGTTTCAGTCATTTACACACACCTTAATCACTCACAGGCATTTTAGTCACGCACACATGCTGTAATCCTACACAGACCCCAAGAATAAAGAATGACATGAAATAAGTAGTCCATAAAACTGGGGGTCCTTATCCAATATTTAACGAGATGATTTCGAATATGTTCACAGTATATAATTGAATCTTTTGTTTAAAACTGTGTATTTATAAAAAAATTCTGCCCAGTAATGAGACACGTGATACGTACATGTATCAACTACAGATTACTTCTTTTGCTTCACTTATAAACTGCAAATAACCCACATTTATTATTAGCGCAATTGTTTTCAAAAAATCCCATCTAGAAATGGTGTTCTTAACGTCAATCTGATTTAATTTTATTTGTATATCCATCAGATTAGAAAGTTCTGATCGTTTTGATCGGATTTGAATATTCTGTTCTTTGCGACAACTTCTAGGGATCTCTTTAGTTTTCATGTGCTTACTTCCCCCAGCCTGTCAAATGCAGTTCCACTCTTCAGAGTCCGGCATCGAAAAAGCGGTTCTCATGTTCTTGTTGCAAGTCCAACTGTTTGTTCCAAACGTGCTTCTTGCTGCAAATTCACCAGCTGTTTCAAAAATACTTCTTGCTGCAAACCCAACGAGCTGTTTCAAAAATGGTTTCTATTGACAATTAAACAGGCGGTTCCATGAGTGGTTCTTGGTGCAAATCCAACAGTAATTCTTGTTGCAAGTCCAACAGGCTATTTTAAAAGTGGTTCATGGTGAAAATCCAACATAATATTTCAAATGTTTCGTGCAAACAAATTAAACAGGCTGTTCCAAAAGTGGTTCTTGTTGCAAGTCCTAAAGGCTGTTTCAAAAGGGGTTCTTACTGCAAGTCCAACAGGCTCTTCCAAAACTTGTTGCTCAGGAAATTTTGCAGCACTTTGCCTAGCAGTCAAAAGTTGGTAAAGTATCTGATGGACGCTACAGAGCACGCCCTCCTTCAGAGGGAAGGGAGGGACGAAGAGGAGGGAGATATACCATTCTTCTGTCGTACATTTTCAACCGCTTCGTTTCTAGGTCCTAAAATTTTCGTCACTGCATGAAATCGTTACAAGACAAAAATACTTATTAGTAAGCAAGCTTCGAGAAGTAAGTGAAATAGTAGCAGTTTTTCCGTAGACTTCCTCCTAATATATCTGTGTAGGTGCTTTGATACATTTAGTACGGTATATCCTGAATGATAATTCTATAAACGTTTTCGGTTTGCATGTACACTTCATTTGTATTTATAATAAGTGTCTTACTCTTGTTGCTGTAAAATATTATTGTACTATGCTTTAGCAATTTGATCTGCTAGATTTACGTTATTTGTTCAACATTTCCATTTTTTGCTTTGTAGATGATGTGATGCGTGGCATACGTTAGAATAACACGAGTCGTATAGGCTTTTGTTCTTCGTCATTGTGGTCTCTATGACTAAATTAATTCAATACCCTAAGCAAATTCATAATTATTGTTTCAACAAAACCACAAAAAGTACGCACGCAAATTTTTATGGTTGGGTTTGCAGAATCTAAAAGGCACTAAAACCTAATTTTACTCTTATACGACGAAAACAACTATTCTGACATTTTACATTAATAAATAAAAATTTACGGGCTTGAGCAAAACAACAGTTTTGCTTAGTTCTGCTTTTTCGAATAAACCTATAAAGGAATTTTTAAAATCTCCTCAAAAGTGTTATTTATTTTCACTGTTAATGCAGTAAAGAGTATTAGAGTAAACTCTAGAGTTGGTCGTAAAAAGTACTGCAGTTTTTGGACCTCCTACTCCTTGCAGTAACAAAGAATGGCTATCGTGAACTCGGATGTGAGCTCTCAGAACGTTACGCAGCCCTCGAGCATCTTTGCAGCGTGTGGCAACAAAGAGAAGGCGTTTGTGCTCGCAATTTAGATGTACAGCGAGAGTCGGCCTCTACTGCTCCTTGAGGTCAACTTAAACTGAATAGAAAATTTCCCTCAGGAATGATCTTTTAGCCATCGAGCCTCCTGGGCAGCGTGGAGGCTTTGCGCACTGGGGCTAGAATTGTGCAACGCTCATTTATATCTGAAGAAGTCATGTTTAGCTAAAATGAAAAGCTTAAGCTAAAAGCTAAATGGGGATGTAGAATCTAAAAAATACAGTAATACAAATAAAGTTCTTTAAATAGCAGAGTTCCAATTGAAAAAAACGCTTCGGGTGTGATTGACCATTATAAGTCATTTCCTTTTAAATAGTTTTTTCCTATTCTTCTTCAAGATGCACGGATAAACCAACAAAGCTTGAAAATCAACACTCCACCAGTTTTCCAATGAGCAGCACACTTCACGTATGAGAGTATGGAGGGTGGCTCATATGTTGAGTGCTCCTGTTTCGACCAAATGCGACTTGTTCGTAACAACTAAATCCTGCAACGCTGCGTTATCAGGCTGTCGGGGCCTACTTCATAATTTAGAACAAGGGAACGCACTGAAGCTCAATTCCTGACTAGTCAGCGATTTTTCGCAGAACTTATGCCGTGCATTTCTTTGGAACTCTGGTAAGCGGACCAGAGTGTTCACAGTCCTGATCGTCTGTCGTATTGTTAACATCGGGACCAACGGGCCTCGTCGAGCTCAAAAATAAAAGTGATGACAAATGAACTTGAAATTTAGGGCGGTCTTATCAGACTTCAATTTCAAGTCGAGGAAAGTTGAGTTACGAACGTTGTATCTCAGAGTGCTATGAGTGAAAATCAAGATTGACTTGGATGGAAGACTGGCAGTTCGACTTCGTACGATGAACATGCTTTGATTTTTAAGTAACCACCCTAACCATTACCACAAAAATGCGAACGATTGAATGCTAAGAGCCAAGCACTACTAGGACGAAAGCATTTAACCAGTGATTTCATTTCAAAAACACCATACAGTTTCCATTTATTAAGAATATTCTCTACTTTGGAACGGGCTTGCTTCCAAAAGAGTTATCAAAATTTATAAAACATTAATACAAGGTAAAGTAAATTTTTCAGAGATATTTTTCAGTAACAAAGTAAAATTATTAGTTTTAGAACATCATAGAGATGCAGCAAACCGTGGCCTGTGTAAATCAATACGCATGGAGCAGAAGCGTTAATCAAGGTCGAAATATGGCTAAAGTTTCACAGTAAGTTTAAAAAATCTTGCATATTATATGTTTACATATTATATCTGTTTAAACCTACATAAATGCTAAATTAGTGCAAATATTTATGTGCTTATATGGTATAATCATTTAGGAAGAAATTATGAAATTTGAAGGTTATTATTCCCATATAAGAACTTAGATGAATTATGTCCAGTATACTTGTTCTGTGAATAATTCTGCCTAATGTGCGGCATATTTAGACCAGCAACAATATCAAATATTATTGTTTTGTTTGTTACTATATTAATATTTACATTAAGAACCTGTTTTTGATCATTCTCTATCATGACACACAACGTTAACAAAATGACAATTCAGTTTTTTATAGCTAGAGGTGATGACAATGACCGCCAATCGTTGCATTAGTCTCATGAGAGTCCAGCCAGCTAGCAGCACTACAAAAGTGTACGCCCATCATTCAACGAGTGTCCTCCGGGAGTCCCAACAATGTGCCCTCCCATTGTTAAGGGACAAGAAAAGGAATAAAAGTTCCTCAATGGATGCTAGCGAGAACCGATGTTTGTGGCAGCGTTGTTCTTGCAAAGCTGTTCTCAAACGAGGATTCGCAGACCCGCATTAAGTGTACGAAAATTTGGAGTTTAAGTAAAAATTGATGCTGGGATTGGTAGGTCAAAAACAAAATAACAAAACTTACTGTCGTTGATAAATTTTTGTTTACGAGGAATTATACAGAAAACAATGAAGTTACCATAAAATTCAAACTAAAATACGCAGAAGATAATGATTTTATTCACACCACAAACGAATGTTACTGAGTATTTTTTCGATGAGCATAATATGTAACAGCCAGATTCCTCTGAATTGTTTTTTTCATAAAATTCTAAACCTCATAACTCAGTACTGGTCAAGAATGGCTTTCAGAAGAGCGTTGTATTCAGTGGTGCTTAAGAGAACATGTAGTTAAAACCAGTTCTAGTGCCATGGAATTCCCATCGCTTGCCATCTTCTGACTGCTATTCCGCGCCATTTTCGAATGTTGATGTTAACTCTGGCCTTTACGGTCTGTAGAGCGAATCCAGTCCGTGTGGTAATTTACAGCCACTAGTTTGTTGGTTCGGATGACGATGCAGCCTCGCCTTTTCACCTCTGAGTCATTCTGCCATTGACCGAATTCAGCAACGTCAGTCACCATTGATTGAACAGCTCAAGACAGCTGGCCCCCTGGGAGTCGAGGTGCCACTTTGATTGTGCAACAGTGCGAAAGGAGTTTATTAGCAGATAAACTGGGCCAATAGGCAATCACTCGAACAAAAGATAAAAATGCTCTGAGTACATTTTGTAATGATCCTCAAATTCTATCATTAAACGTAATGTCTACCAAACGAAGAATAATTTTTGTAATATTTATATAATTTAATCAAACGAAATAGATGCAATGGAACTTGATAATTTATTGAAGTAGCAAAAGCTGGCCTCTAAATGTAAATACAACTTAGGTGTACGTAAACGAAACGAAAGTATATTGAATTATCGTTCAAAGCACAACATCAATTAACGACACAAGCTATATACACAGGCAGTGGTTATTAAGTCTACTGAGAATACTCCCAATATTTTATTTACTTCTTCTTACATTACGTGGAACTTCTGAGAATAACTCTTCTATCACTGAAACTGGTATTCAACAATTAACGGACAAAGAGTCGTATAACAGGTAATGATACAACAGGAAGTCAAATATGTCTTTTTACAAGCATTAAAACACTAAAAGAATTTGCCCTGGTGTAAATAAATTCTATGAAATATATAAAGTATGCGTTGGGAACATGTTACTTGGGAACGTAATTCCTGTTCTAAGAGGTGGGCTACAAAAACCACAGAGAAAGACGATAGAAAACTCATTACTTTTCTTCGAGAACCTGACACACAGTTGCATTCAATGAACAGCAAATACCGGTAGATCATAACCGAGGATTTTGGGGCAAGTTAAGTAGGTAAATAATTTAGATTTTACAACAGTGTGGAAATGCGTTACATGCAATTTAGGCTTTTATCAGTTGAAAAATTAATTTTGACCCGTTAATCAATTGAAAAATCATTACATTGATTAATCAAAGCTCTATTTCAAAGTTATTTATAGGATCAATTTATACACAACAGTTATTAGTAGGATAAATTCGTATAAATCAGTTAAATTAATTTAACTCAATTTATATAGATCTAAAATCAAGATAGTCTATCAGTAAATTAATTTTGGCTCCTATGAGCATCATGAACTTAGATTATGTAAAGGTCTTCCTCGCTATTATGTTCGCAGATTGTGATGCTAACTTGAAATCTATGGAAGAAAAAGTAACTGAATCTCTCACGATGCTCATAATGGCTGATTTACTGTATTTATGACTATAGACGCACTTATATCTTTCACTTAAGAATTCTGTATATCCTTCTTAGAGTTGCTGGTCAGCAAGAATAATGTGGACCTTAGCCTGATTTTGAAAAGCGGAGTGGCTTCCTAATTTACAATCCGTGAATTGTTTGAGTCGTCTCACGTAGAGAAGAACTCTCAATTAAACAATATAAAATAAACGAAGACAACAAAGTTCTCTAATATGTAAGTTGGTGATAAATACTACTATAAATTCCGTTGGTTTAGGGTGTGGATGTATTATCTGTCGAATACTGCAAAGGTAGACCTGCAGTCTCCTTCAACTTTATGGTACAAAGTTCCATACGCGCTCCTTAATTCTCTCATTAACAGGAGCGGCTTGAGTCCGATCGTGTTGTATAGACCATATTGTTCTATAATAAAATAGACGACGCCAGGTAACTCGCACGCTAACTTTCGTGTATTCCTGTTACAGAGGAAACGCTTAAGGCTTATGCAGACTCTCCAACTAACGCTCTAGGGTACATACTTTTTCAACGGAGCTAACGAGCCTCGGAGACGAAGGCGTTCGCACAGCCTTGGATGTCACATCACAGAATATGTTTGTTCTAATCAATTTAATTAATGTGAGACATGAACATGCTACGATATTTCTTTTTGCAGTGTGGGACATTTAGCCATTAAATTGAAATTTCGAGTGAAACAATAGTTCAGTTTCATGATTAAATTGTTGTCAATATTTATTCAGCTGAGAATGTCGCCAAATATTGTTTGCTCATTTCTTGTACTCACACGAAAGAGAGGATGTGGTCACTAGAGGTACCACAATTTGTGATTAGTTCTTCCTTTCAAGTAACTTGTAAGCGCTGCAAAAGTTGATTTAACACAAGGAATGCTTTTATGGGGAGTTTTAGGAGAAAGTGAGGAACCCGTAACATTTTGAGGATAATCTCACATATGTTGAAACTGCACCAATGAGTAACTTTGCCTGGAGATGGTTCTGGTCTTATCGTAAGTACGCCTCTTTTCCTGGAGACTGTCTTTTAGGTTCTGATTTCGTTTACGTTTTCTTATGTGCTTATGCATTAGGCCCATGCTGTTTTCCAATGAGTTTATTTCCTTTGTTTGTACGTTTCTTTCTTCGCTGTCTTGTAAAGTGCTGCATAAGTGGCCGAACTAAAAGATACCCTAGAATACAATTATGGCATAGGTATAGTACACAAAATCATGGTGTCTAGTAGTACAGTGGCCTCACTTCCAAAAAATGAGCCATGCCGCTGCCATGACAACCGGATTCGCTCCATCGTTCTTCTTCACTGTTGAATCACATTTGTTCGGAACATCTGGCTGAGCGATACCTACGTTATTTAGAAATGAGGAACAAATGGGAGAAATTACAAATCCTTCCAAGCGCAAAAATAAAATAATTACTGTGTTGAAAATTACTTACAGCTCGCGCGATGTAGGGCAATGTAGCACTCAATAAGACAGTAGGTAGTATTAGTAGTTTACTATAATATATACGGGGTGTTCCAGTGTTACCGGACCCCAAAAGAAACAGGTAACTCTTGAATATTTGTGTTCTCTTATGACTAAGCTATACATAAACGGCTGCATGTATTCTAAGGTCACTTCACTTGCTCAAAAACTAATAAAACATAACAGCTTTCAAAAAATTAGATGAAAACATTTAATGAACGAATCTCAATCTGTATTCAACATGAACACTGAATTACACACGCATTACGTACTACTTTTGGTGTGCCTGAGCGTTCCATGTCAGCTGTAGATCAGGATTCTATGAATCTTGAAATCATTGCAACAATGCAGTGTCGGGAAGAATCGTTTATTAAAAGTCGTCTTGAAGTTTCTTTGCGCTGCAACTAAAGATCCATTGTATCTGAAATAACATTGTACAATTTTTACTAACTAATCCTCGTCATTTTTGTTATTTTGGGTTACTTGATAATAGTACTTTTTTTAGTACGAACATAATTTATATCAGTATACCAGATACTAGCTAAAACTGTAGAATTTCTTCGTTCATTTGATATGTAACACGCTTTTTTGACTTTATTGTGTTTTGTTTTAATAATTTTTAAGAGTGAAGTTGCTTTTGCTCCACCTTCGTATATTACTCCCATTCCAGCCAAAATTTGCGTCTGCAATATAGTTATTCAGTAAACATAGAACCAGAAGCTCCATTAAATTTATATTATAACATAGTCAAGTCAAATAGAAGAAGATATTTTGATATATGAAACATACACTCATCATTTTTTATGAATTTATCAAGTTTAATTCCATCATGTTTCCGTGCGATCATTCAAACATTTCGAGTGAACTGCAAACGGTCTTATTCGAAAAAATTACTTTCGAAAATATCTAACAAAAAGCAAAACATAGAGTGCTTCCTGGTATCACCCTTGGGTTGCATTTAGGCTCAACATATTTTCTTATTACTCAGTAATATCTTATGATGCACTACACACGATATAATGAATGAAGCCAGATTGGCAAAGAGCTTTTGAATGCTCAATTTATAACAAACTAAATAGTATAAAATATACAAAGTACAGAAAATATGCTACTGTCAGACCCAGCTGCACTATTAAGATACTGCACTTGATTTAAAGTGGGTTACTTTGTTGATTCGAGCGATAAAATGTATTCGTTTGTTTTGCCGCCATGGGTTACGGTCTAAGCGAGCTTGAAATGTAAGCGATTTTCAAGAGTGTTTCGTGCATTATGTTGCTATGTCTTTCCCATCAACAGTTTTTTATGACTAGAGTTATTTATGTAGTTTCAGAAAGCTTTCAAAATCTGAGGAAATTTGTTTTTTAAAATCAGTAAAAATCTTCAGAAATTAGAAATCAGTCAGAATTTTAAAATAAGTAACGCTGATATAGTTCGACAACTGAAAATTTTATCACACTGCATTAAAGTCGTTTTATTGAATGGAAAATGTTAAGAAAACTTTCAAATCCATAGTCGTACGTAAAAATTAATTAAATTGCTGAATTCAGCGATGCAAGTGAAAATACTTATACTTTATAAGTACGGTAAAAAATAGCTGTAACGTAATTGGTAAAGCCATTATACAGGGTGCTTATGGGGTTGCAACGAACGTTACATGAATTTACAATAATGAGAAATATTTTAGGTTAATTTAATTTCATACAATAGTTTCTATGTGACGGGAATTTTACAAATATTTTAATAATTTGCAGGGAATAGTAAGTTTTTGTTTTATATTAAAAGTCTCATAATACACACTAGTATCGATCATTTTCACACCGTCGAAAAATATTCACAGATAAGAAATGTTTCACCTAAAGCCACATACTAACAATTAAAACTCAATATATTGAAGCACTGAATTTCTTTTTCATGCAATGATTCGATAATGCAAAAAGAACAAAACAATTATATGACGAACGGCTAGTGCGTGCAGTTGAACGATAACGATTGTTTAGTTTTACAATGGCAAATCATTAAATTTAAAGAAGAATTTCAATCTTTAAAGAAAAAAGCTTGGCCAGCTGTCAGGTCAGATGGTAATAAGCAAGGATACTACTATCAACAAGATCGTGTTCCTGCTCATTGCGCCAACGAATATCTCTTATTTTTATTCGGTAAATTGTTCGAACGAGTGATCATGAACTGATCTGTCAATCCTTGACCAGCCCATGGTTCCGTCCTCTGAGCTCTCTCATGGTCCCTACCTAAGAGTTCTTTACTACTGGTTTTAGAGAGAAATGAAATCTATTGTTCATCAACACAAACCATAAACTAACGAAGATTTGAATAATCTTGTAAGTTAAACCACACGAGAAATAAGTAGGGGAAATGTTCAACGTTAAGCTGCTAGCTTCTGCGTAAAACCATCCAATTTTGTTGGCCAATAGGAATGGATTCCATTTCGAAATTGATTTTAGGGGTTTAACATTTAGTGAAAGAGAAGAACATAATTCCCCATATTTTTTGTATTAATTAAATTTGTAGTTAAATATGTTATATATTGTTAATTCTACTGAGTGGTTAGCCTGCATATTTATAATAGAATAGGAATACGTAATCGTATGAAAAATCTACGGAACTATCGTTCGACGTTTCAACGTACAAATAAATTATCTTCATCATTTTATTGTTTTTGAGTCTACGGAGAGTAATCACAGTATTTGATTTACTTCTACTGATGTTATAATTTTGCCCCAAATTTCATTCTGTGACGCAAGCTATGGTTAATTAATCAATTTGTGGAACAAGGTTGTGTCGTCTGGTCTTAATCCACCAATAATGCTTTGTCTCCTACTATTGGAAATTCACATATTATGAGGTTTGGTTCACGGTCCTTATTGATAGAATTACAGACAATACATTCTGATAACATTAAGATAATTTTGAAACATCTTCGATAAATACAAATTAAATTGAGTATGATGAGGGCAGCGAGTATAATTACATTCAATGAGC
Source organism: Trinorchestia longiramus (assembly GCA_006783055.1). Lineage (NCBI taxonomy): Eukaryota > Metazoa > Arthropoda > Malacostraca > Amphipoda > Talitridae > Trinorchestia > Trinorchestia longiramus. The sequence goes on along the minus strand of VCRD01002920.1, from coordinate 40,051 downwards.
ATTTCATCTCGATTGTAGTAAAATCTGATGGAAAACAATTGTGCCTAAAATTTGAAGGAATAAGAGGGAATATCTACCGCACGTCTCATTATATTCAATTCTTTAGTTTAATGGACAGATTTTGGGTTCTGTTCATGCTGTGTTCGATTAGAACAACTTTTCAATATGGGTGAGTTCACAACGTCCCACTAATTGGAGCCCAGCTCTTTGATTGCTCCCCCTCCCCTCCGTGTGGGAGGAAGGGGCTTTTGTTGAAGAGGCTTTACTATGAAGATGTCCAATTTCACACGCGAGACAGGAATAATTACAATTTAAAAAGATCTTTACATCATCGTCAAATTAAAACTAGGATTAAGTGCAAGAATATGGAGGATTAAATTAATGAGATGTTTTAAAAATATAAAATATATCAAAATATTATTTCCTTGTCTTGACAAGAATATCAAAAAGATGGAATCCTATGAGTGACTTCCAGGTTTAACTTACAAGTTAACTCAGCCCAGCGCGCAAAATACTTACCTAGTGCCAAATGATGGCCGTTATTAAAGATCCTGAGACTTTGACACACCGTGCAGGACCTGGTGCCTGAACATGACACTTCATGCAGTGCGGTGGTATGTCTCATGTCAGATCATGGAATCACAGCATACAAAAGGATAATTCGCTACAACGTTTGTACTACTCTAAAATGCGTTATAATTCACTGAATTTTTTTTAAATACACTAAGTTTGTCGAAGCTAATGTTCATCAAAATGTACAGACCAGCTGCACCTGATGACTACGTTTAGCAGCTGCTGACATACGCGCTATAGCAGCTGACCGCGTACTGCAGCTGCTGCTGACGCCGCGTTACCTTTAATGGTCGATGAAAATTGGCCCAATCGCCAATTATCGAGTCTTGAATTGGAACAATTAGGGTGAATTTATGACCACAGAATTGCTCTTTAAAGCGGACGGAGAGCTTCAGGCGTGGGTCGGAAGAAGGGCTGTAAATGAAGGCTGGACAGCAAGCCTCACACGAGGCCTGCAGAAGGCAATACACTACATGTGGTCAGATGGAAGGCCTCACGGGAGGGCTGGAGGGAGGGCCTCACACGAAGGCTGGACGGAGGACCTCACAACAGGGTTGGAGGGAAGGCCTCACAGGAGGGTTGGAGGGAGGGCCTCACAGGAGGGTTGGAGGAAGGGTCTCAAAGAAGGGCTGGATGGAAGGCCTCATAGGAGGGCTGGATGGAGGGCCTCAGAGGATGACGAGAGGGAGGGCCTCTTATGGCTTACAGAGGGCCATATATTACATGTGTTCAAACCGTGGGCCTCACAGGGGCTGAGCAGAGGGCCTCATACGGCCTACAGAAGGCCATATACTACATGTGGTCAGACAGAGGGCTTCACAGGGGGCTGGACGGAGGGCCTCAGAGGAGGGTATGAATGATGGCCTCACAGGAGGGCATGAGTGATGGCCTCACAGGAGGGCATGAGTGATGGCCTCACAGGAGAGCATGAGGGATGGCCTCACAGGAGGGCATGAGTGATGGCCTCACAGGAAGTACAATTGTCAAAGCGAAGAAAGTGATCATTCAATTAGAATTTAAAAATCAGTGTTTCTGTCTAAAATACTTTTTCAACAGAAATATCATATTAAATCATGATTCATCGAAGAAAGATAACATGTAAAGCATAATCATAATATAAGTAAAATGAACACATTTTAATGTGAATATACATAATTGTGATCGTCTGTGTTAGAGATTCAGTCATACTTCATCTCAGAGGTAACGTAAGTGAGTAAATTTCCGCATAAATACCATATTTTACTAAAGTTACTGAAAACAACAGTTAATTAGGCAGCTGAATTGGACTGCCTCATCGATAATTCATTGGTCTGAGCATAAGACGAGAAAGAGAACTTTGTTTTCACGGTCTCAGTGCCGGCTGACGTCCGTCCCACTGGGAAACAAAGAATTTTACCCTTTCTTCTACTCTGAGGGTGGCCAGGAAAGCTCATCATCTGCCCTGATTGAACTCGCGCCGAAAACAGAAGCAAAAATTCCGGCCAAAAACATCGGTGTGCAACTTCTCGCTTCGTGGGTGAGGTCTTACAGAGGCTCAGTCGTGCAGGCGCTCTTAAGGTTCCTTTCCCGACCTTCTTTTACACTTGGAAATTCTTTTCACTGACCCCACACTTCAATTTTGGATTTCACACCTTGATCCTGGACTCCACACTTCAATCCCGAAACCCTATATCTCAATCCTGGATCCCATATCTCAATCCTCGACCCAGCATCTCGATCCTGGACCCCACACTTCACTTCTGAACTAAACCACTCCTGGACCTAACACCTCACTCCTAGACCCAAACCTGACCCCAAACCTCACTTCTGAACCTCATGTTTCAATCTTAGATCCTCGTGATTATTTCATATTAACGATTATCTTCAACAGAGAACACTGTTTTTGTGACGAGTCAACGATTTCCACTTCTATTTCTGTATTTATGACGTTTGGAACGGTAGATGAAACGAAAAATTCGAATAGCACACGTACCATGTAGTTAATTCTCATTCACTGCTTGGATCTCGTAAAGCCTTTGGACCCTGTAAACGAATACCTGATGATGTCTGATGTTTACTCAGGACATAGGTGCTTTTGCAAAAGATGGATTGGGAGTTTTAGTCATAAAAAGAATAAGCATCTCTTTGTTGATTGCAGGTCATGAAGTGCTTGGAGCTTGTCGTTAAAGATCATTGTGTAGTTACTCAATTAATGTCTATGTCCTATGAAAAGCCCTCTGGTTCGAATATGGCTTTACATTTAACGAGTGTCCCTGTAACCAAATATTAATAAAGGAGTCAATTGATGAGAAAAATGAAACCCAAGTGAAATCAATCAGTAATAATTGACTGAACAGATATGAAGTGCGAAACCTGTAAACAGCACAAAAGTAATTATCGAATCAATTACTAATTGACTTAATGTGTAAAGTGCAACAATATCGACACACACGAAATATAGCCTATAGATTCAAAGGGCCTTCTCTTAAAAAAAACAAAAGAATACAAATTACAAGCATTTGAAATGAAGTATGCTAAATTCTTTTACAGACAATAATAGTATACTTAAACTCATATGCACGAAATGTGTCTACTAAATATAACTAGGGACAGTGCCAGTCTCCGTATTATACGTGAGAAATTGAGAAATTGGTCTACTACATTCTATTACAGGCAGGGACAGTCTACGTAAGACCGTGTGCAAGAAATGGTGTCTGTGGAATTAGCCAACAGAAATAGATGTTAGGGATGCAGTGGGCCGTTTGAAGACACAGAGTTAGCTTAAAGCGGTGGGAAGACAGATCAGAGGTGAGAATTCTCCCAGTCGTGTACACAGCCCCAACGTCCGCAAGCCCAGTCCAGCTGTCGATGCTATCCTGTCAAGAAAAAGAAGTAAAAGAAGAAGAACTAAGATCAGGACTGAACATAAAACGTACTCAATGAGAAGCATGCCGTAAAAAGTAAATTTATGGAAGCTGTTGCATGAATTTCAACAGAGTCGGTAATGTGTAGCAAGATTTTTGTCACGACCGTGTTTACAGGTCGCTAGCTGCTTCAGGGTCGTCCAATCCGGTGATAAGGGATACTAAGAGATACTTTTTTCTACTTGCCGGTCGGAGATACTAAGAACTAATTTCACGAGGGAATAGATGGGTTACTGAGAGCCCAAACCTAACATATTCAAGTAAGAACCTCATAAGTAGTTTTGAACTCCACGCTTGCTTTTCCCTACAGAAAAACTTCAATTTGCGTTTACTCCAATGGAGTTTTTTATGCTACACAATAATATGAGAAATCACCGTTAATTCGATTGTACTCTAATAGTATACTTGTGTGAGTTTTAGGTGAATAACATTTATTGTAAAATAAATATGCTGTCTTAGTACCTAATAGTATGGATTAGAAACCTCTCAACTAAGTTAAATGACTTCAAACGTAATTACGTGCATTAGGTACACAAATCATCGAAGTATTAATAAAGAACGAACACTGCAACTCTTGCAACAACCATGCATTTCATAACATTTGTTTTATTGTCTATAATTTGTCATTATGCTAACAAAAATGAAGCTAAGCGTTGCTCGATAAATTGCTGAAGAGCCTATGAGGGACTGTTAAATGTAGCCATCATTCGTCTTCATTCGATAGTTTAAGTAATAAATATTTATTAAAACGCTCACATGCTTTTCAATCCATATGTCCCTCCTAGCAAAAGGCGAAAGAAACCAATAACAGCGAAAGCTGCGGAAAAATATGAAACTGGAACACATTTTTTGGCCAGTTAAACTTCATGTGAAGGAATACTTTGAAACAAAGTCATATTATTCCGAAAGTGCTGGTGTACACATATGCCATTAATGACTTCTGGACTCTAGAACTTTGTTGGTCCTACCTTCACTGTTCAAATTTATGTCACATATCAAAGCAGCATATCCCACATACGAGTATAAAGGTGCGTATAATAAAGGTATTTGAATAAACAAAATTTATTATCCCATCGAAGCAGCGTATCCCATGCACGAGTATTGAGGTTTGTATAATAAGAGTGTTTAAATAATCACAATTTATTACCCCATTGAAGAAGTGCATCCCACATACGAGTGTTCAGCTCCGTATAATAATGGTGCTTGAGTAAACACAATTTATTTTCCCCGAAATAATGGGGCGTTGGATTTTTATAGGCCATGCTGTAGGCGTCGCCCATACATCAGGTCGCTGGTTGCACGGGCGACCTCGGCCACCAGGCAAGCATGCGCTACACATCCGTCACCTGCACATGCGTCGCCCAGGCATGGATTGGTCTTCAGTCATCGCTGTGGAGGTCCGGTAGTTCAGGCCTGATGGTGAGGTATCTAAAGTATATGAAGAGCCTTCAATTTGATGGAAAGAATACTTGAGTCATGTGACAATTATGTCGAAAACTAGACAGTTCTCGTGGAAGTTCCACGGTTTAGATTCGACTAATTTGAAATTATTATATTGATGAATGTATTATAGATTTAGGACGAATTGTTGTCTTCCAAATGAATATTTTTCATGAATGTATACAGAACTTGCATTCTGTATCTTATCTACCGATAAAATTGCCATGTAGGAAAAGAAGGCTGATGACAAGAAAATATTGAACATTTTATAGCGATATGGTGCCTTTGGTAACCGCAATACAATGCTTATAATACATGCATTCCCGTTCTGATTTTAGTTCAATAACTTTTCTTCAGTAATAGATAGGAAGTAATGAGACGGACATACACAGACAGGCAGATGGAGATACACAGACCATTATATTTGTAGATGTAGATATTGCTATCAACCATATTTTGTATTAAAACATTTCAGCGTAACGCTTTCAATTTTCTCTAAAAAATGGTTGTTTCTTGTTTTAGCTCAATCGCTGCAAGTGTTTTCGGAATATGATAATTTATGTTGCATGCGCCTGGTTAGATGACTGTGTCTGTTTTATCCGCCCCCATTTGAAAGCATGAGAGTTAAATGATTGCATAGCAGTTTTTGCTGGGGAGTAAATTTTTAAGTATCGAGTGACAGTAAAAGCAACTGATTTAACCATTTTGAAAGAAAAATAAAATTTTGCGTATGAAGACCTTATATGCGACTGATGACGTAGGAAATTCGTTTGTTTATCAATTCAAATACTAAAAATACTCATAGAAACACTGTATCGTGAAAAAAATTTGTTCTACTGCAAACTTAATATAAAATGGATTAGAATATTACAATTGTAACATTATTACCTAGGGACAGTTGTTCAATTAATAATTTAATGCAGTGGGTGTGCCATGCACTGTCCCCATTATTGGTTTCATTACTGTAAATAGTTCCCAGGATCTTTTATTGGATTTTGTCACACAATTTCAACTTACTTCGTGAAGTCAATTACATTCCATTATTCTTTTTGCTTGTATCAAATTGTTAAATTGCTTCTCATTAAGTTAATTATAAGCTCCTACGACATGATAACTCCTATTTTTATACCCTTAATTTGACATACGATCTGTTCCGCTCCAATTCGCAGTTTGAACATCTATTGCTTCTAATTGTAGCTCTTTTTAAGATTCGTTCCTAAAGCTCACCAGTGTTTAGTATTTCATTTAGGCTCTATTTACACCAGCGTCGTTTAGTGGTAAGATACAAAGTAACTAAAGAGAGACCCGAAAGCCTAGCGCGCCGTGCATAAGTTTTTCTCGTAAAGTCGACTGTTTTAAGAACAACTTTTCAGTGTTAACTCGCTTTTCGTAAACACTATGCAGGAAGGAATAAACAAGAATAATACGGGCATAGAAGTGCCTGAGGTTGCAGTTCTTAGCTGAAGCGTCTTTTCGTTCTTTTAGGACGTTTTTGTGTTATGGAAGTATTCAAAACTGCAGAACCAGCCTTGGAATTAGCTCAAAGTTGTTGGAGCGCCCAGGCATCCTTTAAAAAATTCCACGGCATAATGTAATGCCGGAGAGCAGCTTCATAATTTTGACAAACAATGCTTCGGTCTGCCGTCTCTACGGGTGCAATTGCGTGGAAAACTCTTGTCTGAGTTCCTACAACTATTGTTAAAAACAGAGTACGGAAGGATGGCTTTAAATGCACCAGCTGCGATAATGTGTCTCCAGTTGTAAGACTTAGGGTAACACCCTGTCCACAGCTCCTACTGGCCACTGACGGGTGAGTACTCGTCACTGCAAGCTGTGGCGGGGTAGCGGTGCAATGCTGTGTGCAAATATTGTGTGGAAATGCTGTATGAAGATGCTGTGTTGCAATGCTATGTTGCAATACTGCGTGGAAATGCTCTGTTGCAATGCTGTGTGGCAATGCTATGTGTTGACACTGTGGGGCAATGTTGTGAGACAAAGCTTTTTGGCAAAGCTATGTAGCGATGCTGTGTGGCAACGCCCAGCCCACGTCGCCACATAGTCTCCGTATGATAAGGAAGAGTTAGCCCAAAAAATTCGAGTAGGGGTGTGAGAGTTGAAAATGAGTCGTTTAAGCCCGAGTAAGTGAACCGTTTTGTTAAATAGGGATGAAGCCTGGGCAGCATCGTATTGTAAATGACATGTGAAACGCTCACTGAGACCTGAAGAAAAGCCAGTAGACGATGAGTACTGGGAAGCTGCTGGGGTGAGAGTCATGGGCAAAATTGGGGGCCCCCAGAAATAAAATATTGCTTTAATGATCACTGAACTATTAATATAGCTTTACTAGACTATGGCCCTGCACCTACCATTCTCGTTTCAGGGTCTGAATTTAAAAGAAGGTACCGTTATAAGGCGGCATGTGTGTATCTGCAGGAGTCATTAGGGAAGTTTTTCAAGCTGAATTTTTGAGATCTTTTAGGAATGCTTGAGAGAAGTGGGTCATTTGGTGCCATTAGGATTGAAGTGAATGTGTTGTAAAAATATGATACAATGAGGAGAAATGGAAATTAATGTGCTCAAAAGTGTAAACACATTTACGTGGCAAAACATAATATTTTTGGTTTGTAATTGACCTTCATAGGATATAAAGGTTTGAAACATTTCAAGATGTTTTACTCACGGATTGAACTCATTTTGCGAACTTCATTTTTGGCAAACAATGGTTTTTTTTATCTATCTTCTACTAAAGTGAGAGAGATGGCTGTTTTGTGGAGGGTTTACACATGACGAGACGTTCAGTATTCTGCAGCTGTATTCTGCAGCTGTATTCTGCAGCTGTATTCTGCAGCTGTATTCATCATCTGTATTCAACAGCTGTATTCATCAGCTCTATTCATCAGCTTTATTCTGCATCTGTATTCATCAGCTATGTTCTGCAGCTGCATTCACCAGTTGTGTTCATCAGCTGTATTCTGCTGTACGAGTTATTTATTCACCAGCACAGTCAGTTTAGGACTGCATCTCCAGTGTGTCAGTGTGTCAGTGTGTCAGTGTGTCAGTGTGTCAGTGTATCAGGTTCAGCTGCTCAAGTTGGTAATCATGAATTGTGGGCTACGATAAAATGTTTTCCCAATTGTTTCGGATATTTATCCCTTATACAATTTTATTAGCTAGCAAATTATCAATAAGCTTTTTAATCAGTTGCGTAAACGTGGGTGCGTGTTGAGCCATAATGGATGGGAAAATGATGCTCGTTTCGGAAAAGACTGACATGTTTTTTATTATCACTATAGCACGGCAGCTTCGACTTGCCTCCAGTTTTACAAGCATGAGGTAACGGAGGGAATCGCTTGTAATGAAAACTGAAAAGTAACAAATAATTTATTTCCTAACTAGGCAGTTCCCGTGGAAATTCTACGATTTAGATCACAATAATTTTAAATCATTGTAGAGGTAAATGTACTAAAGATTTACGACGAATTATTGTGTTTTAAATTAATACTATTTATTAACATATACAGAACTCCCATTCTGTATCTTATCTACTGAAAACATGGCCACGATAGTACCTGTTGAAATTCCTCGATTTAAAGGTAACAAAATTAAGAATCTATGAAATAAATAAATTTTTCAGTTTTACCCTTGGGACTATCAGAATCTGAATATTTTTCATCAATATATACATAACTTCCATTCTGTACCTTATCTAACGATAATATGGCCGTTTAAGAAATAAAAGCTAAAAACAGAAAAAATGGAGCATTTTATAGTGATCCGGCGCTTTTGGTATCCACAATAAATGCTTGTAATACATGCATACCCGATCTCATTTCAGTTCAATAATTTTTCTTCAGTAATAGATAGGAAGTAATGGGACGGACACACACAGATATAAAAAGAGATGGAGATACATCGTTGATTATATATGTAGATTGATTTTTATTTACAGGACTGAGCATAACTGAAGTCAAATTTCAATTTACATTATTGATTTTTTTCATTGTTTGAAATATAATAAACGAACACGCAATACGTGCATGAAATATATTAGTGGCTCTTACTCCTTTTGTGCCATTAAACTCGCTGAATTAAATATTTGCAAAGTTTCCCAGTGAAAATAAGGCTATGTTTACTAATTTCAATACTCATCTGCTCACATTGAGTATAGTTTTTAAAAGCAAATTGCACTTCTCTCAACGATGTTCTCCTAAGTCCTCTCAGTTCTTAGGGTCATAGACGAGAGACTGGTACAATCGCGAAAATATTAAAAGTTTTGAGTATTTGAAGAAAACTGAAACTAAAACAACAATATAGTGAATTGACGTATCCACAATACTCGTGGTGAATACAACACGTTGCAATGCAGTCACACCTTCACCACCACCACCACCACCTTCACCTGCCCAATTACCGGTCTGGTTTTACGTAAAAAGTGCGTTTGAGCTAAGAAGTTTTCCCTTTAATCGATAAACAAGATCACCATAAATGAAATTTAGTTGATAGGTAATAAAATTTTAGCCTAATTGATGTTTTATTTCCATTGTGTGTTAATTTCCAACAGTTTTATTAGCCTTAGATTAGTCGTACATAATAGAATTTATACACTCATATGACTAACTGTGCACCGTTTGCTGATTTTTGGTTGGGATTAAAAATGAACTACTGCAGGAAAGTCTAATGTTAGATTATAGTTAAAATACAGGTAAATTGCTCAATGTAGTTTATTTCTCGTTACTTACTACTTTTCGAAGTAATTACATTTGATTGCACTGGAATAAGTTCGTAATAAAGTTGTCTCGAAAGATTCTTGTTTTTATCAGGGAAACTTCTCGCTGTGTTATGATGTCTGTTCAATGACAGTAAAAGGATTTTTGATCGAAAATTTCTTTTCTAGAACTATCTTGATTGCAAACTTTGAAACTAGAGATGATTACATACCTCGCATCGACATTTTTGTTGCGTTTCGTACTAATCCGATATTAATTTCAATTAAGAACTAGCTGAAACTCAATCGACGAAAGTTTGATTGGATAATTCAGAAACAATAATTGATAAACAAGTTTCATTTTTCAGGTCACAATTTGCGAACATGAACCTCTGAGTTTGTGGACCCAAGTCTCAACGGAGGAGGAAAAAGAAGCAAGCGGTCAAAAATGAACCTTCATAAAAACCAGAGACTGATTCTAATTAAAGGCCTCTTTTCTCTAGCAAAACTTGGTATTTTTTCAAGTGGAGGAAGCATCCTCATCTAATTAGGTTGTTTCAGAAGCAGAGATCAATAGTTTTAAAGCTTGAGATGGAAGAAGATTGCCTTGGAGATTAATCCCGAAAGATCCTCAGGAGCGGAAGAAGCAATTTCATTCCAAGGAAACCTTTGTTCACGGAACTGGCTTGGTATTAAATTCACGACATGGTCGCCGTGTCACACGCATTCGAATAAATGTATAATTTTTTGAAATTCTTACTAGTTAATTCCTTAGGATATATTGGCTATTTGATGTTCCAAGTGATCACAGAAGCTTGCATATGCTATACTTCAGTGGGTAAAAACAATCCTATTTTAGGATGGCTCAAGTCAAGAATTGTTAGAGGTCAAGATAGCCAGTTTCTATGGGAATCAAATTTTACCAGTATTATCATCTGAGTTATTCAGTTATTCAAACACCCAGACTATCTCTATCAGGCTAACACTACTTGAATTACAGCACGAATTAAAATGAAGTCGATTCCTGGAATTGTTTTAAAATAACCACTCACTTTGGCCAACCTCTTCCTCAGCATAAAGAAGAAAAATGAGCATAGTAAAACATGGATGGGAAATACAAACTCTCACTCGTTCAAAAGCATCCTTTTTCTGGCTAAAGAAAGCAGACGCGAGGCTCGTAAACATGAAGCAATGGGAGGATCAAACGCGCATATTATTAAGGTAATTTTTTCTTAGTTCACACGCAACAGAAAGTTTTTTTGTGAGCTATAACTTACAAGCAGTTATCTACTGCAGACAGACAGGTGTTTGTTCATCAAGGAAGCTTTGCTGCCTCGTTTCTTCAGTATTAGGTTCTTAGTGTTAAAGAGCTTGAAGGGATCTAGAATAAAGTTCGAGGAAAAAAGAATTGCTTGCAAGTATCAAGACTAATAAAGATGGGCTGCAAATAATTAAGACTATAATAAAACGCTGTCGCAATTAGCATGCCGTAGACAACCAGCATGTATGGTACAAGTATGCTTTCGCACAACCAGCATGCTATGGTACAACAAGAATGCTTTCGCACAACCAGCATGCTATGGTACAACAAAAATGCTTTCGCACAACCAGCATGTATGGTACAACAAGTATGCTGTTGCACAACCAGCATACTATGGTACAACAAGAATGCTTTCGCACAACCAGCATATTCTGACACAACCATCATCCTGAAACACAACTAATGGAATGCAATGCTGGCCACAATACCTCCAAGTTGAGAGCCACAAAGGAGGAGACGTCAGGTGTCATCCTCACAAGCACGCGTCGAGGACTTCATGAAATATATTCTAGCTCTCACGCGGTGGCAAAACAGGGGCGTGTTCAACAATGTCTTCAACAAAATTGTGAAATGTTCGCATGGCAAAATGCTGAAATTTAGAGGCACGTTGCGAGAGAGGGGCCTGTACCAAGTCTCCTCATCTAGCTAATGGATGAGAGGGCGGTGCAGAAAAAGTTCATGCGGCCCACACGCTCGTTCGCTGCAACAGGTGACACAAATTCGACTATATCAGGTTTGTAGGAAACCAAGTAATGATCTTTCCATGTTCCAGTAATCATGATGGTCGGTAAGAAAAATGAGTGCGTGATTATTTCAGCTCCACTCCAGATACTGCCGATATCCAAGCTGCACTCCAGATATATTCGTTGTTTATGACTGTGTAATCCGTCAGAACTGAATGAATCATGGAATATTGTCTGTACTGATAATGATAATGTAAAAAAATATTTTTTAAGTTTGACTGATTTCTCTTCCATTTCGGCATTTTAAAAAACGAACTTCAAAAATTTAGTAAGACCCATGTTCAAAGCCCCTTACAAAAGAAACTTTTTCTAAGGCTTTCCGTTGGAAAGAGAAGCGGAAACTGTTTTGCAGTTTCTCTTTGTTTTCTTCAGAAGAAAAGTTCGGGTTCCGGCATTGCGTGGAAGTTCGAACAGAGGCCATGTACAATCGACAGCGCTAGGACAGCTAGCTGCTGGTCGCCTACTGATAGTCCAGAATGGAATTTTACACTGCATATATTTTTAAAGAAACTTTGATTTTAACTTTTGCAACTGCATTTCATGATTTATGGAGCTTCATTTATGAAAACCAAAACTTGCCACATACTTTGGAACTTTTTTTTGATGTTTCATTTGAGGTAAGTTCTTAATAAATTTGCCTGAGAGAAGATATATGTACATTTTAGATTATTTCATACTCAGTTTAGTCAGTCATCTGATTTCGGAGTTTGTCCAGAATATGATTTGGGTGTCACTAGGGTATTGTTTACTAAGATGTCACCCTAATGAGGCCAAAGCTACTATGAGTTCATGCCGATAAATTTAATGAACGTACAGTTAGACAAAATTATTCATACATCCACCAATGTTCAATGCCGTTAGGAATTTCTTAGAATTTAATGCTCATATGATTCAAAACTCTATATATGTACCGTTAAGTACATAAAAAGGAATTTAAAACTGAGATTTCAGAACGGCCGAAGTTTAGATGCACAATCAGCAATGTAAAAGAGAAAAAACACATGTTTTTTCATGTGTTAGGATACATCTAACTTTATTCAGGTCAAATGTTGCTGTCTTTAAAGTAATGTTGCTGCCACTTCGCTGATCTTTTCTCTTCACGCCGCAGAGTAAAACCGGCAATTTTCGAGCAAATCCTCTGTAATGGTGAGCATCAACATTGGAAATGTCACGTTAATTTGCGGTGTGATATTTTCAGTATTTTTAAAAGATAATTTTATCACCCTTGGTGGAGGGTAAAGGCGAAAATTGCATAAGCTTTTATGTGAAGGTTCAAGTTTCTTGCATGTACTGGAAAGCAGCTGTGTTGTGAATTTATAACTGCCACATTCTGAAAAAAATTTCGTAGACTAATGTTCAATTATTAATACATACTTACGATGGCGATGGAATACAATCTTACGATACTAAATAATAAATGAGTTGTATCTGAACATGCAGATCAAGGGATGAATTAAAATTTGTCTTCATAGTTCTCAATAAAATTTTAGATATTAAATTTGATCATTGAAATTGTTGAACTTGAATATTCATATATTTCCCATGAGGAAGTTTATTGAATTAAAACTCGTTGTTCGTGAGTGAAGTTCATGAACATTCCTACAATTTGCCAACGTATATTTTTTAAAGTTATATATTTATTCATGGAAGAAAACTTAAACTTCAAATTTTAAGTGAACTCTAGTTATTGAAACAATTCTGGAAACTCGACAATGAACAGGAATCGTAGAAAATTTTTTTAATCGAGTTTTATGCGAGTTAGAGATGAAACAGTCGGCTTCGCCACAAAATTACCGCTATTAATTAACGAGTCGTTAAAAAATCTTTAAATATTCATAACGCGACGCTGTAGATAATGACAAGACAGCAACTACTATCGTTCATTTCATACTTTTTTGGAGGATACGTGTTTTTAGGATGACGAGAGCTACGCTGTCTGTAATACTCTTTTGTTTTCGAGAATACATAAATAAATTCCAGCATAGATTACAAAAAGAAATAACAATCATCAATTTATGTTCAGTTCAGTTTCAATTTCTCATACTTCATGTGATCCTCACGAGACGTGAAAGTTAATGTGACTATCGACCTTGAAAAATTATAATGTTCGAGTTCGCACTAAATGAAGCTCAATGAAGTTCAATGAAGCTCAAAGAGAACACACTAACTCTACGTACAGTATTCATTGTGACTCAGAGAGAACAAACTAACTTTACGTACAGTATTCACAGGCAAGTTGTAGTACATAGTAAATATGCACGTGGTTTCGAACAGAGCATGTAAAACTAGACTGAATTTTCTCTGTTGAAGATAATTCAACATTGATTACAACACTGAAAACCTGTCAGCGTTTTCCTTCCGATTGAGACTTCATAAAAACGGTTTTGTTGTTTTTAAGATGCGTTTCGATTTACTTGACATCTTTTTAGCACTTTCAAACCAGTCATATCACTGAAGAAAATGTGACAAAAACCTTTTTTCTGCTGCATGTTTGATTCGTCTAAAAGACAGAAATACGAAAGTCTCGTTACTCACAGGCTTCGTCGTCTTGCACCAACAGGCCTCGTATTCATTGAACATTTTTGGGAGGGCATTAGAAGACGGTTTATTGGTCACTGGAGACTCGAGCAGAAGATCAGTTTCTTGCCTGCTACGCTGTGTTTAGGTGCAGGGTGCTCTTCTACCCTCCTGTGCCCCTCAGCTGCCGAGGGAAGGCACCAGCAAAAGACTTGAGGGATGAGGAATGGACCAGACCCAACACCGAGTGAGTAAACATTATGGCGTGTTCTGTTACTGAAAATTAGCGCACCAATTCCTCCGTATAATAATACACAGTTTGTTGCTTGCTTGCTTGGTCCGTCTTTCTGTCACGCTCTTAAGGATTCAGATAGGAAAAAATTCGGTAGGGTATACATGTATTGTAAGCATTGTATTGTGGATACCAAAGGTGCATCCTTCAATGTGGAAACTCCTTCGCAAAACCCGCGTCCACTGGCAAATCAAACGAAAAAATACAGTGAAAAACACGGGAATTTTTTCCACATGTGGGCCACTAGTTCCACTGTATAATAATACACAGTTTGTTGCTAGCTTCCTTGCTTGGTCCATCTCTCGGCCACACTCCTGAAGATTTAGATAGGGACAAATTTGGTAGGGTATACATGTACAGTAAGCATTGTATTGTGGATACCAAAAACACATCCTTCAATGTGGAAACTCCTTCGCAAAGCCCGCGTCCACTGGCAAATCAAACGAAAAAATTAAGAAAAAAGTCTTGAATTTTCACGTGTTGATATACTAGTGTTACAAATTGATCAAGAAATCCATTTTTTTCGATAGCAAATGGCTTAAAGCTATTTTTGGCTAGGTTAGAAGAGTTGATAGTGCTAATCTTGATGTCCAAATATGTACAGTCTTCTCATGCGTACTGCTGGGGATTTTAATTTTAATGCAGTACTTATCGAGAAGAGGAAGGACGTAGAGACTAGGAAATCTTCTTTTTTTCAGAAACCTACCTCCTAATAATGATCATTTTTTTACTTCTCAAGGAAAATACTAACCTAAGACCTTAATACTTTAATTGTAGTACATATATGAGTGCATTCAATGCTGAAAAATATTAATTTTCACAACGATGTTTCAGTTTTCAGTGGATCATTTATTGTAAAATAGAGAAACAAGTTCATTATTATTTCAATTATCATCCAAATGTCGAGGTTTCATAGCGTGTTGTAAAATGGAAGCAAACTGCGGTGGACGAAATCATATTTTTCATCATCATTCTGAAACAACCATCTTGTAACTTTGCTGTTACCTTAACTTAGCAGCCGTTTGCACAAAGACTTTTACCTACTGTCCAACAAATTTCTCTGAGAAAAACGAGAGCCCGAACCCTGTTTTTTTCCGGGTGAAATCCATCTAAGTTGTGCAGTTATGCAGGGGCAGAGCGCTCCCTGTAGAGACATGCCTTTGATACTGCACACGCACTTTTGGGGCTCCGACCGTGGCCGCTCTGCCTGTCACTCCAACGACCAAACACGCATTCTAACTCGCAAACTTAGTTAGCTGAATGTTGCCAAAGTTTTCGTCTCCCATTGACTGTTCCGTCGATCTCCGCAGCAATCTGTCGTCGCCAAATTGCATCGGCATCCTCGCTCTGGCTTGGCATGCATAAAGTGTACGCAAGGCTCGTGTTTGTTTAAGAAGTATTTTTTCCGGAGCAATCCGTAATCGTTTCAAGAGACTGGCTGTATTTTTCAGAGAAGAACTGTGTTTCTTCTTCGCCTAACATGAGCAAGGAACTACTCATATTTCCTGACAGAAATAATGAGATTATGAGGCACAAAAACTCGTCCAAGAAAATGCGTCCTTTTTCTAGTTACCATTTTTGTTGCAGAGGAATGTTAGGGTACTTTTTGCTGCACTGGGTTTTGGAATGAAAACGTGATATTTGTCAAAACAAATCGGCGAGGAAAACTAAGGAGAAGTAGTGCGCCTCGTCTTCAAGGTTGTTATGGGAAGGAATTAGCGAGCATGCTCACTGGGCACAAAAGAAGACGAGTTCTTGCTTCATTCTGCGCATGCTTAGTGAAAGAGAGGAAGGGACTACTTTTAAACGGTCTGCTGGGCTCCGACAATGTTCCGAGCTGCATTTTTGTCCAGTAAATAAAACTGAATTAATGTTTTTTGGGGCTAGAAACTCACGAGAGAAACTTGAAAGCATGTAATGAGACAGCTCCTTCATGCATTTTGGATTTTCGGACTAGAATTGCTGGAGCTGGCGGCGAAGCAATGCCTCGCTATTCTCTGGGCAGGAAGTTGCGTGCGGGAATTTTATGCTTATTGTACAGTCACCTTTCGTCACATTGTAACCAATGCAGTATATTTGAATGAGGCAGATTCTGCATCTTTGTGTCAGAGAACTTGGGATGCATCGTCGCTTGTTCGGCGAGGGCCATTGTTACACTTAAATTGACTCCCCCCTGTCTTCGCCGTCGTGTGATATTAAACCATGTGATAGTTGCATTTAAAATCAAAGTGTTTTATTTTTCCTTGCTTTGTATAACTTTACGGGAATGTCATTAGTTTTTTCCAAAATACATTAGGAGGAGTTAGATGGAGTTCGAAATAATTATTAAATCCCAGAAAAAACAATTTCAATTGTTCTTGACTTTGAGTAACATTATTAATGAGAATGATTGTTCACCGCAAAAAAGTTTCATGATTTAAACATTGCTCTTTGTAATGTAAAATAATTCAAATGACATGGCGCACGACATAAAAAATGGGCACGTTATATTTCTATGCATCCACTTTTCATGACCATCTCTTCATGCTTGTACACATTTCAAATTTCAAACCCGAATTTCCGTTTGAAATTTTGTGATTCTGTGCCACAAATATACCGAATGAGTCTAATAATATTTAGTTCAGTTTGAGTTCAGATCAACGGTCTTTGTTGCGTGGGGACTCGACTGATTTTAAGCTATATTTTCTGCATGGGTTCCCATGCCCTGGGAGAGTGTTGGAAATGCTGCATAAAAATGATGCATTCTTACTTGTAGGGTTCGCTCTGGTGGTTTTGCAGGAGTAATCTGATTTTAACGTGAATTTATTTTAGAAATTCCCTGCTCTTTGAAGCAAAGTTATTCCGTTCGCATACGGGAGCTTAATTAATAAGGTACATTGCATGCAAATTTGGCTATAGGCAAGCACATCACAGGGCCATTTTATGTAAATGCAGCTCTCAAGACCTCCTTTAGCCGTCCCCCAAAATATGGTCAGCCATCACGCAGAATGGAGGGCTTCCATTCGTTTAAGTTTAGGAGGAATGAAGGCAGAAGTTACAGCGGAGTGCCTCTCAGTTTACCAGCAAAGTGGTCTTGGTATCAGCAATAGTCATGGCTCAGGTATAGTTTCGAGAGCTCCGAGGTTATGATGAGTCCTTGCGACGTGCAGTTTTCCTTTGCTTCACTTTAAGAATTTTTTGGAGGACATGAACTTCAAGAATCATGAGGGTCATGTTGCTTGTAACACTATGTTGTTTCATGAATATATAAATCTAAAATTTACCTCACAAAAAAGAGACAACAATCACTACATAATTCAGATTCATTCAATCTGAATTTCTCACACCTCCGGGGATCCTTCAACTCGTTTTTCATTCCTTATATTAAGCCTTCAGAGGCAGGGATCTTTAAGAATATTGAGGCACACAAATAGTTTGGTGAGGCTTGGGGTTATGAGCAGTCCCGCAGACAGGCACTTTTTGGCATCCCCTCGAGTCTGACTTTCTCCGAGACTAGAGTAGTGCTCTTCGAAATTTTTGTCCTCGTGTTTTGAGGCCGTAAAGCTCGTTATTTTGATGACCTCCCAGGCTATGCGCGGCTTCTCGCAGCCGCCTTCTCGCTCCTACGAGGCGTTAGAGTCGCATTTTTGTAAGATATTTCTGCACGAAGCATTCTTTCGCTTGCACCTTAAACTCTATTGAGTTCCTTGATGCATTTTTTTGTTATTCGATGTTTGTGTTCATGTTTTTTTACGTCGATTCACCTGAGCATAGGGTAGTAAGAATAAGAACGCAACATCAAAACCACAAAATTCTTACTGGGAAAATGGGAGAATATTTGTCCCGTCACTGTATCATTTTTTTTCTGTAACTTTTTTCTGAAGTCAGATTAGACTTTGAAGTGACGTTGCTACAAATACTTCTATTACATGCTGCATTTTTCTTGTGAAATGGTTATTTCAGTAAAATGATCTGTATTATGCCATAAATATATTTTACTTCAGTGATTTCTCGCCTTACATCGAGTCCTTCTCAAATAAGTTACAAAGTTGCTTGAAGAATATATTACACTAGATAAAAAGGCGAGGTATCTTCCGATAACTTCGCTGAAACAGTCAGTCGCGGCTAGGCCCTCATTTACAACCACGCAGTCCTACAGAATTCATATGACTCGTGAACTGATTTTTCAATTGAGCTAAAAGTTTTAGCATTATCAGGGCACAATTATCGAACAACCAAAGAGTAACATATGAATTGAATTTTCAAACCAACAATTGATATATGAAAATGGAAAAGTACTTATTCATAGTCTATGTTCATAGTTTCATAGCATTCATTTCAAACGGCTGAGTTGTTGTAATTCTTTGTTTTGTTTGCTGGAGTAAAGTATGAACATTTATTTGTTAAACCTGTGCGTGGACTCGTACGAAAAGAAACCTCAGGGGTGATGTAAACTTGGCGAAATAAACTTGTACTCTTAGCTACTATTTGGAGTGGAACCTACGTTGTCAGTGAAATTTACGACTGGGAGGACTGCAGTCATGATTAAAGGTTGCTCACAAAAAGCAGGGATTCACATGTGAAATGTTACCAAAATTGTCTCGAATTGCACCTGCAGGGACAACGCTCTTTCAATGTAAGTGCTTTTATCCCTTCAATATAGGCTGGTAACATTACACACATTACACATACTCTGGCATTAAGCATTGCACAGAAATATTCAAGAATACAAGCATTTAGCTGCGCTAAATTCAAATTGAGGTTTGGTGTATTCTGTTTTATAGCAAGCCCAATTTGATTACTAAGCATTTCCTAGTTTTTTATTTGCATTTGCTGGCACAAACAAATTTTACACGAGTTGAATGCTAAGCTGGTTACAAGGGTATTCAACATGGAAAAATTTAGAAAAATGAATTTCGTTTATGCCACAGAATTATAATTTCGTATATAATCAAGAATTATAATTCGATACTGAATACAAGTTTTACCATGAAAAACTAATGAAATCAATCTCCTGTAAGTATTTTCTTATATTCTGCAACATTTGAATTGGAGCGTAAATTTACGTAAATTTGGCTGATTTATTTCTTCACTATAGAATCAAAGCTGTTTAAAAACAAAATAGTGAACGTTCCAAACGCTAATGTTTACTTGCATGTCTTTAGATACAGAAACTAAAGCCTCGTAGAGAGCAAATAAACCCATTATGATACTGGTTTAAATTCCTGAACTATAGAATTGAAGACCTTACGATTAAGGATTAAACCCTTGCGGTGCAGGATTTAATCCTAGAGATTTAGAGCTTAAACTCTGCGGTCTGAAGTGCTGAGAGCTCCTCGAATTCTCGAGTCGAATGCCGCTTCCGCGCCTCCGGAGACGCAGAGCTCTTCATTAATCGACTCTCAGGTTCGAGAGCCCGCCATCGAGAACAGATAATAGCCCTGCGACTCCGATAAAGAAATATGATAAACACCTACCAGTTCATCGATGTTCTGTCAGCCCGGGATTCACTTTTACTCCTCTTAAATTCTCATCAAGAACTTTTTTTCATCTCAGCGTTCACTTCCTGCCGCTCTGAATGATTTACAATGTCTAACCTCTGTTCAAATATTGAGCAACTCACTTCTACGCTTCCAAAGGCTCTGTGAGTTCGCTATGTTTGTGCATTGTCCGTCCAAATGCTATTCACAAGGAGTGAAGGCAAGACGTGGTGTCCGACGCTTTGTAAATTTTGACTGGGTATTGAAGTGGAAATTTTGGTGTAATTGCAATGAGCAAATGAGTAGATTAACAAAGATATGATAAATTTTAATCAGTGATAGAATTTAAGCTGAAAAGATTATTGTAATATTTCTCCAGGAAGTTCAGATTGCTTATTCAACGTAAAATACGTAAGCAGATAATTAGATGTGGTCAGATACAGTCAATACTTAACTGAAGTTTGACTCAAGATTCGAATTCGAAAACCCTTATGAAAATGTTGATTGTATTTGCTCCCACTGAGACTTTAAGCCCCCAATTTTTGTATATCAACATATCAGTGTTGTGAATTTAATAAACATCACCTTGAATTTTCAACAATAGGTAAATGAACAGTCCAGTCTCTAAGTAAAAAATTAACATTCTAATAAATCGGTAACAAATAAAGAGTAAATTCTCTAAGTAACAAATGAACATTCCAGTCTTTAAGAAATCCTTAAAACTTTTTTGTATGTGCATTACTCAAACTAAAAAGAAATACCAGTGCATTTATTGGCCACATATTATTAAAACAATCACTTTGAACGTTTCAAGCTCTTTGTTCATACTCGACAAAGGCTTTAGAAGCATAACACGAAAAAGGCCAGTGTATTCAAAATGATCACTAACTCATTAGCATCTATTGACACGCTTAATAAAAAGATATGAGTATGATAGTATTTACTATTCCTCCTGGTGGGTACAATTAACTACACTATAAAACCCTACCTTGTGTGCCTTATTGATATACGAATACCCCTCAAGGTTTTTGGCCTCAAAAATTACATTGGTTTTGAAATTCTTAGACCCTAACATTGATATATTTTCTTGTTTTAAATATACACCTGAGGCTAGCTTGCGGTCCTCTCTTATTTATGAATGTTGTTGTGTACATTGTGCATCACAACGTGCTGGCTCCACAGCCCAAATTACTTCACGTGAGAGTTATTGAGCCAGGTATAGTACCCAGTCGACGGGCCGATATTTACATTCTTATAATCATTCTACCGCGAAAACTTGGAAAAATTCCATAACCATGCCAATAGCATTGACTAAAGTACAATTTCAGGTCCACATACGATAAATTTTGTCTTTCTGTTTACTTGATCCAATGTGATATTGAAGCCAACTATCTTCTTCAAGGAGATATGAAATACATGTGTCTCTTTCCAAATCACTGAGTTTTCCGCTTCTCTACCGTTCTATTTATACTTTCGTTAATTCTTTATGTATTTGCTCATCCGTTTTTACTGAAGTGTTTTGTTTCCTACGTTGCCGTCAGATTCTTTATTTAGCGCCATCCCTGGCTTAGCTGGGCTTTTGACTTTGAAACCGCGCGGGCTCCGTGGCTGGATTGTTCAAAGGTTGACTGATATATGAGGGGCCTAGCATTATCCCACCCTTTAAACAATACCAAAACTTTGTGACATTAATCTCGAGACTGAAACTACTCTTTCTCACATATGAACTACAGGTTTTGCTATTTCAATTTCTAACGTTGAGAAATCTTTTTAAATGATTTTTAATTGTTGAATTTTCTTTTACAGGTGAATATTTCAAAATGTTTTAAGGTTGTAATCTAACTGAAAAACTCTATTCAACCGAAGAAGTGGTAAAGGTTTTCAATAAAAGTAATTTAACTTATAGTCTGTGTTAGTCACATTGTCGTGCTTTAAAACTAGGCCATCCCTGTGCTCTTGGTATCTTGCCCATTCTTTAATGCGTAATGAAATAAATAGAATAGAATAGAATAGAATGAGGCTATAG